>ONZP01000310.1:0-62622 GCA_900312805.1 Fusarium torulosum
CCCCCAACAGTATGCTCCCATTTCCTCCCCCCCTTCCCCTACTCGCCTGGCAATCCTTTCTATCCGGCCTGCCGCGCCTCTGCTCTTCCCGGCGCCCGGTTCAATGTTGATGCTTTTGCGCTTGGATTAGGACTATCAATTCACCACACCCAGTGAGTTAGTTGCTAACCACCAGAAGCCAAAGGATAAGCCTCTGCGAACGAAACGAGGTCACCGCAAGTCCATGATGCCAGACGCCGATTCTAAAGGAGCCGCTGGTACATCCTTCAACGCCGCTGGTTCCCCCACGTCCGACACCTTCTCGCACCCACCAGAGAGCCTCTCCAAGTCAGGACATGCTAACGGCGTGTCCACGAATGACACCCAGAAGCCTACTAGTGCTTTCGATCTTTTCTGTCAAGAGACACGACCGGGCCTTGAAAATAAGGACAAGGACGGCGATATGGACTTGAACATTGAGGATGAGCTGGCTCGTGCCTGGAAAGAACTTCCAGAAGGCGAAAAGGATGAGTTTGAGGCCAAGTTTGAACTCGCCGTAGCCAAGAGCTCGGAGAGGAAGAAGAGTCCCGAATCTGACAAGAGGGATGACAAGCCTGCCGAATCCAAGCCGGCAACTCAAGACGAGGATGTCGAGATGGGTGACGACACAGAGGATCAGGATACGCAGGCTGGCGAGAAGGCAGAAGAGTGAACAGCATGAGCTGTATTATCGGACGGCGTTTTGGCGGGTTACGATTTGTCAGGTCATGACATTGGCCAGTGTATTACTTATTATTTGATTATCTTCATGTCAAGGAAGGCGGTTCTGAGAAAGGATCAAGCAACAGATTTAAAACATGTTCTTGCGCGCGCATAATCTTAAGCATCGCCGCGAAGCCGTTTATCTAATATTTGAGTTGTTCACACCGGTACTCCCGATCCTCAAGCTGTCTGATTTCCTTCCCAAATCAAACTGAAAACATGAGCTTAACATTGTCAAACTACGCTGAATCAAAAGGCGAGAAAAAAAGGAAAGAAATAGCATGGCCGAATAGAAACTTATTCGCCAACGTATAAGTCCACCACAATGTTGACAGCCGCCACGAGAATCTCAGCTGCAATGAGAACAATCACTAGAAAGAAGTACGTTAGCATGTTTTACTTGGTATGTGAAGAGAACGAGTATCATACCGATCCATTCAAGCTTCTCATCGTGGCCATGACTGAGTTCTCCCTTGAGAACAGCCAATAAGTCTGCTATGACGTCGAGACGTTCTGTCAGAAGACCGACTCGCTGATCCATTTCCAGATAGCTCCTGACGGCTTGGTAAACGGGTTCGAGCTGCGGTTCCACCCAGAATAGTTCGGGCGTGTCGAGGACCGAGCCGTTGAGGTGAATGTTGATGCGAAGAATGAATAGCTCTCCAATCTGCATGTTAATCTGCGACCGTCTAAGTGCAATCTTTCCGGTCGTGGCTATTTGTGTAGGAATGTCTTTACAGGTGTCAACTGTAGATGCTATTAGCTCCTCAAAGAGCGAGGTCTAAAAATTGTTAGTAAAAGCTCTATGTTGCTCGTTAGACGGATGACTGACCTTAACGCTCTGTGCCAATGCATGAGAAATAGCAAGCTTGGTCATGTAGTTGTTCTTATCGCGAAGTGTAATAAAGTCGTTGTAGATGCGAGCCTGGTAGTCCTTGGTGTAGTAAAAGTTGAACTTCTCTGTCTCAACGTCATCTGGTGCGAGTTTCTCAGTCTCGAACTTGGCGATCTCCTTGAGGAACCGAGCCTCTTGAATCTCGGTCATCCCCCAGATAACTACCACTCCGTAGTCGAATAAGAACACCTCGGGCGTGTGCACCTGTGTGTCGAAATCGGGGTTGGGCTCGCCTATTGAGTCGTGATCGTCTACCGCTGAGCCTATTAAATCCGAGCTATCAATGCGAGAACCATTGCCGCTGCCATTAGCACTATTATGACGGCCATTATGTTCCTCTCCATGTTGATCAGCTAAGTCACTCCTTTGCTGCGCCGCATGTTGGTCAGCCAAATCGTTTCTTTGCTGCGCGACATCAATGGCGTCGCCTCCCGTTGAATGCCGTCGTTCGTAGGTTTGAACAGGATCGTGACTACGCTCGTTCTTTGAAGTGTAGTTGTACGGTGTGTATATGCATTCATCAATGAGTTTCGGGTTGGCGCCGCGGGTCTTTCCTCGTCCTTTCAAGAACCTCATGAGTGCCTCCATCTCGTATCGGTTCGCAGTGCAGTACGCCGTGACACGCGGGAGGCGGTCTCGGTCCGCTTTACCGAGTTTTGCTGCATCTCTTCGCGCAGCGGGATCCTTGATGCGCGTGTACTGAGAGTAGACATCCCTTCCACTTTCCTCATCTTCGGGGTCGTCCAGGTCCGTGTTGGGAAGCAGCTTAAGCTTTTCCGTCTTTTTCGTACTGCGCTGGGGACCAAGCTTAGGTCCAAAAGCCAAATGAGCAACCGCAGGCACAGTGCCCTGGCTGTTTCGTCTCCTCAGCTTGTTGTTGAGAGCTGTGAGCATAGGAGGGCCACCAGCGGCGCCGCTGGCGGAACCAACAGCATGATGTCCATGGCCTCGATGTTGGGATGGCTGGCGACCAGGTTCGAAGGTTTTTGTGACGGGGTTTTCGCTAAAAGTAACAGATCGTGTTCCTTTGGGGCGACTCTCTGTCGTTGGAAGCAAAGGCGATGACTCGTTCGGTGCAGCGTCCGACGAGGTGGTATGGGAATCCATTTCGGTTCAAGCCGGCGAAGCTTGTAAGAGGTGATGAGGACAGGAAGATGAGTTGGTGTTATTAGAACGCGTGTAATGGAGAAGTAGTCGTGCGCATTACTCTTTAAAGAGCACGGGGCGTTTGATTGAGAAATACGCCACAAAAGTGGCAGAGGATGGCAATCAAAGGTTAATTGCTATCGTGTTGTTGAGATGAAGAACCTTTCGAGGTTGCTGGATTACCGGTCTGGTACGAATGACGTCTGCCAAAGCTTTTGCCCAATTTGCGACGCGAAAAAGCAATGCTCCACTGAAAACCCACTCAGGTGTCCACGAACTGTTACGGAGGTAAACAACTGAAGCGATCTAGATCTCAGGGAAGTGATAAGACAATGGCAGCGTTTGGAATTAATGCTCTAAATTAAAGCCCAATTTCCCATTGATCGTATAAGGAGCAATTTAGAAAATGTTAGGATAAAAATTCGGTCAATTGAAGAGAGTTTCCAGGCTTGGCACGAACCTAACTACAACAACTTGGATCATGCTTGGAAGAAAGACCTTAGCAAGGCTGGCAACACATGAAGGTCAATGATTTAAATTAACGTCGGGACGAATCCAAGCTCTCCATGAAGCTAATACTCCCTTTCGCATGGCATTCTATCTCCAAAATATATTCTAGTATATCAGTAATTCCTCCATACCACGACGCAGCTCGTTATATCATTGAATCACATGCAAAGAGCCATTCATATCACGCCCCTAAGGCATTCAAACATCAATAATCTTGACGTCCGACTTGAGTCCAGACTTATCCAAGCGGTTAACTAAACCTTGCCCCAAACAAGCTGGTGTATACGATCCTCCACCAAGTTGGATGTCGTCTTCTAGAAGCGTAGCTGCAATCTCAGCAAGAAGCGTACCTGTCACTATAACAATTGGGTCAGAAAAGAACCTTCAAATTCCAGAACAGCGAGTTCAACTTACAAAGGTAGATACCGCCGCTATGCCACATGCGGCCGAAAGCCGCTTTACCAACGGGTTTGTCAGAGTCAGGATATGCGATGCCACGATACTCAACTTCGTCCTTCGCTGTGTCTTCGACTTGGGCACCGTCTCCAGGCTGATAGACAAGCTTCTTAAGAAAGCTCCTCAGTGGAGCAACTGATACAAGCAACACGCCTCCGATAATCAGAAGCCAGTGGATAAAGATTCCGTGAAGCCAGTTGCGAGCTTTCATGTGCTCGGCCCAGACAAAGTTGGGACCGTAGAACTCTTCCTTACGCGATGGTGTCTCGGACAATAGGCCCCAGGTGCGTTCAACGACTGCAACATCAGTCGAACCCATAGCAGACGTAGTCAAGAGTCCAAGGTTTGGTACGGTTCGAACTCCGAAGATATTCTGGAGAATGGAGCTCTTGGGTCTTGTAGGCTCCTTATGCGGAACAGGCGATTGAGCATATGGACTACTGGCCGCCTGTAGTTCCCTGAGCGAGAAAACATCCCAGATGCTTAAAACAGTAGCAAGAGTACCACCGGAAGGCTTCGAGCTGTAAATTGGTGAGCTGAAAGCTCGTGTAATGATCTCGTTATGTCCCGACTGACCTGATATTGTGGAGGGAGATAGTCACGTCCTTTGTCTTAGTACCCAACTCAGTTCGAAGTGCCTTAGCCAAGATCCATGTACAGAGATCAGCAGGAGCAGACTCGAGTCCGGCTTGAGGAATTAGGATGGCCCCCGTCTTTTTGGCAGTTGCTTCGTACTTCTTGATCATCTTGTGAACCCAAGGAGTCTCGCCGGTAACATCCACATAGTGAGTACCGGCTTCAGCGCATGCCTTATAAGCATGCTCGCCATAGAGGCTGTATGGGCCAACGGTAGTAAGGAGCACACAAGTCTTCTTTGCGAGAGCACTCAGATCACTGTCATTTAGGCTCGCAATCTCAATGGCTAGGTGATAGTAGTTATGTCAGTCCATGCTGTTTCGGGTGGTATACATATAGTTCCTCATACCTGGTGGAAGTCGATCAGAGTTGATCTCTTTACACTTTTCAACGACAGCCTTCAACTTGGACTCGTTACGACCTGCGACCGCCCACTTCAGATCAGTTGAAAGGTGTGTCGTGATGTATTCAGCTGTCAGTTTTCCCGTATAACCTTGCAAAATGTTAGCATTCGGCCACTCTTATCTGAAGCCCAGTGTTGAATGAATAGGACTCACCAGTGGCTCCAAAGACAATGATGTCGTACTGGCGACCATGGTCTTTGATAGAAGGCATTTTGAATTCAAGCACGGTCAGAAATATGAGGTACAAGGTCAATTGAAAGAATTAGGACAGTTAAATTGTTAGGAGGTAAATTTGGTTCTTTGAGAAGAGCTGTGGCGGTCGAGCATGATATGCCGAGGTATGCTGTCTTTCACAACATGAGGCTCCGGAGCATCCAGCTACGTACAGGGACCCTTGCAGATTGACGCTTCTATCCCGCCCCTGCCATCAGCATCTTATTTCAGTACTCAACTAACATATGAAATGTATTGATAACTTCAGCTGGCGAGTTCAACAAGTCAGAATATTGATCCGATAAAGGAAATGACTCAAACTAACTTTGATAGTAAAAATAATGTCCGAAACTTGTTATAATAGTATTACCAAGTAAGGATTAACGTTATCAACTATGCCTCAAGGAATATCAATAAGCACGTTGATACTACAGTAGCAACCTGCTGCCAAATCGTCATGATTCATGCAAAAAGAGGCTGTACTGAGAAAGCGATATCTCTCGAGTCAGCATATTCAAGCACGAAGGACTGCCTTTCGTCATCCTCGGCCGAAGTTTTTCCGCAGAATCTCAAAATTCGAGAAAGTGGGACCCACTCGCTTCCCTGATGGGCTTGCCCTAAGGACCACAAGTCGCTCTTTCCTCTGCAACATTTTCGGTGTCAGCCCCCCAACCGCAGTCGAGCAACATTCACCTCCGCCCGACCATCTCTTCGTCTTCATCCCTCCCAAGACGTCCCACACATAACCTTCAAGATGACCAAGCGAACAAAGAAGGTCGGTGTTACGTATGTATTGCCCTTTGAGACTCGATGACGGAGCGCAAGAGCTAACAACTATCCAGCGGTAAATACGGTGTCCGGTAAGTCACGACGAAAAACCTCCCAAGTTCGAAGCATCTCGAGAACGAATTACCTTCCACTCCAATTCTGTTGCGACTTCTCTACTGCCCTGGGACCTGTTTTCGGTGTCAGCGACTGTTCATCGAGCAAGCGATCCACTATCAAATCGATCAACTGGACCAGAGACAGGAATTGGACAACACGATCACAGTACACTGCGGGCAGCAAGAGACAGAACGACAGGAGATGCTACGGCTGGGTTGACTCGCGATGCCACGGAAACTAACATATTGGCCTCTAGCTACGGTGCTTCCCTGCGAAAGCAGGTCAAGAAGATGGAAATCACCCAGCACGCCAAGTACACTTGCACCTTCTGCGGAAAGGTCACCGTCAAGCGACAGGCTACCGGTATCTGGGACTGCAAGTCTTGCAAGCGAACCGTCGCTGGTGGTGCTTACACCGTTGCGTGCGTCTTCCCATCTCTCAGACAGCAGTCTACACGACGACAGAAAACTGACCAATTTATAGCACCCCTGCTGCCGCCGCTATGCGATCGACTCTGCGACGTCTCCGAGAGATTGCTGAGGTTTAAAGGGTGAACTTTAGCGTGAGGAGAAAACGGCTTTGCTTTTCGGTATGGTGTAAGGGGGGGAACATGGATTTCGTGCCTACACTACGAGATGACGATTTGGACGTCGACACCCGATCTTCGGTCACATAGAGACCGATCGATTAGCAATGAACACAAAAAGAATTGCATGGTTTCGGACCCATTCAACGACTCGCCAGTTATTGTACCAGCGCGATATTGATACACGCACGTGAGGTCATGGTCAAACAACCCAAGCAACCCTGTCTATCGCTGATAAGTGGGATTCGACTACTATGAAATTTTGTTGAAGCATCATGATGCAACTGGATACAATGAACGATCCGAGACTTATCACCAGCTTTTTGTGCCAAGACTGAGACTTGTCAAGCCAGATATGCTTTGTCTCATCGATGTGTGCGCTGTGATGTTCGTTTCTCTTTGTTATATGGGGTCGCAAAATGCAAAAGGATGTGTCAGAACAAGGTCGACTTCAACAAGACCCAGTCATGTTCTACAGAAGTGAGTCCAAGGCGTCTAATCAACCTCAATCTCTACACCGTTTGTGTAAGTACTGTTTTTGCTGCCCTAAATCCTTAGGCATGGTGGGCTTCAGGCCCATGGCGCACAAGCCATGATGTTGATAGCAGCCATCGCTTTCTCTTCGTAGTCATAAAGCATTTGCGAATAACAGCATCATGGTGGTGACTTACAGAAGATGCCTCGTCATCGAGGGGGCATATATCTCTCTCATCAGCCAGTAAGAATAGTCTCTTTCGCTGCTGTAGCTTGACCGAAGCATCTGGGGCATGTCATGGAGGTCAGTATGACGGTAAGTAAGGCGGTAACCAGCCTCGAGGCTGTATCGTCACGAGGTTGGGTCATCCGGTCCGTGGGAGGAGAGCTAGTCCAGGGCAGGGCAGACTTGAGCCCAGGATGCTTCTTCCATATTCTGATGCCTTACGTCGTAGAAACAGTTCATGTCGTACAGGATCTTCCAGGGCATATATTGATGTTGTGAAGGAATTCCATCCTGCAATATTAATGCTAGTAGCTTAATGAAGGGTGATTAGAACTTCGGTATCTTGTTTATCCCATCTTTCAGAACGACGTGCACTCAATACAACGAATTGGCCCTCAAGACCACCTTTTTTCTACGTAAGCGGGCTTATTCGTATCTGAGAAGGTAAAAAGTACTATTCAGAATTGAATGCCGAAGATCTCACCTTTGTTCAGATTGTTTTGTCTTGAAACAGTTGGTAAGGCTAGTGAGGGACCACTTAGTCCAGCTTCATGAGCCCTTTGTTTGAGATGTGCAGACTGTATGAACTCGTTGAGATCAAGTTATGTTGCAACGCAAGGCTTCTCATCCCGTTGGGTTGTTAACTTCCTTGTGTTCTGATAGAGTGAATCTTATTCGGCAACCTCTATGCATATCCATTACCTTGAGAGTTAAGTCGTATATACAATGCACCCATGGACTCGTCTAGCTGAGTTTTGATAGCTCTACCCAACAGGGAACAACTCAGAAGGTTAGTCTTACTGGTGACTTGTGATATCTTTCTCTCTTGGTCTGATACAGCGCACAAGATAAATAATTCAAAATGTATTGACCGACTACGATATTTCGCACCCCTGTCGCTGTAGATAGAACTAAGTCAGAACCCTGCCAGTCGCGCCAGCTTGCAATAATAAAGGCACCAGTTGTGTTCGCGGTATCGAGGTCCGAGACTCGGGAAAGGGACAGCGTGCATCCGAAAGGAGACCAGGAGGTACAGATCTTGAACGACTGGGCATATAATACTGTACCTGCGACGTCTGCCTACCTGCTATACATGAGTATTTATTTAACTAAAGATCTACAAATTGAAGCGACTCGACCTGATCAAGAATCATCCGTCATCAGGGTCTTTTCGGTGCTCTCCACTGTGACTCTCTAAAGCTAGACTGTGCATTTCCATGCTTGCAGGTCTTCTCGCTGTAAGGGCGTGGCGCTGATCCATCCACCATCCAGCACGGATAAGCGCCCTCATTGGCCCCGGTCACGTCCCTACCTTACCTACAAGGCGCCGTGGAAAACATCCATTAGAGCTGGAACTCTTCCTCTTATTTTCTTTTGCAGGGCTCCTGTCCACTAATGCATCACCACTCCGGGTGTCAAAGCCAGCCTGCAACTTCTACTGTTACTGCTACTTTGCCCCCCCAAAACCAAAACTGAGCCATCCCGCCTAATTCCCTAATCCATCGATCACGACCTCTCCCGTTTTAACTGTGCCAACCCCATCATCACCAACCGACACGACACGACTTTACTCTACTCGATTCAATCCTAACTTACATGTTTCCATCAAAATACCGCCTGTGCTATCAAATCCGACATCAACATCATGTCTGAAGCGGATCAGTGCATCATATGCCTGGAACCGTTGCCCCGACCCTCGGCTGCCCTCCAAGCTCCAGCTGCCCTCACTATAGCTGCGAGTGATGCTGGTGTTGCTGGTGTTGGCGGCGAACCAGCATCCGAGTCCGCGCCTGTCCCCCCAGCTGCCACAACCGCCACAGCATCCGATCTTGTCCAAGACGATTCGAATCATTTGAATATAGCTGCTGCACTTGATGGGTGTAATCATATTATTCACGATTTATGTATTCGCTCCTGGGCGCAAAAGACAAACACATGCCCCATTTGCCGTAATCCCTTTCACTCAGTCCGAGTCTATAACGGTGTGGACGGTACGTTTAACCTCAGAACTTTATCTTCTTCCCTTTGTTTAACTTTACTGACTTCTTTCTTCTTCCAGGAACCGCCATCTCGAAGTACGATGTTCAAGATAAGAAGCAAGTTGCCGAGTTCGATGTAAGACAGTGGCTTGGCGAAAATCCCGAAGAAGACGAAGAAGAACCAGGCAACCCATGCCCTATTTGCGATTCTGCAGAGAGAGAAGATGTTCTTCTTCTGTGCGATAGCTGCGACGCAGCCTACCACACCCATTGCATAGGTCTCGAAGCTATACCTGACGGCGACTGGTACTGCATGGAGTGTTCTCATCTTTTCCAACTTGTCCAAGACCCAGCACCTACCGAATCTGAAGAGCAATCTCCTCGCCCTTCACACGTGCGCCGTCCAAATCCTCGAAACGTGCGCGGTTATCATGTACGAACTCGAGAGCGCCTAAGGCGAGCCCGTCGCCAAGCTCGAACTGTTGAGTGGCAAGGCGCTTGGGGTCAGTTCTCTGGCCGATTCTACGAGATGAGCGACTTGGACTTAGACAATCATGATGATGAGGATGAGGAACTCGAGCAATACAGACGGTTTCAGGAGGCTGGCCGACGCGAACTCGAGCGTTGGCAGCAACGGATGGACATTGCCCGTCGGTTAGGTGCCCGCGATGTATTCGCGACCACCATCCCCTCAGCTATTAGCGAACGGCTCCAGATAGCACCCGAACCTGTGCAAGAAACAGCTGACGAGAGACGAGCTTGGGGCGCTCTGGATCGTGCTCGGGAAGCTGAAGAACCTGTTACAAATCCTCGCAAGCGCAAAGGGCGGTCTGTAACCGCATCCCCTCGCGAACCCGTTCAAGAACCCGAAAGGAAGCTTAAGCGTCCTCGAACACGTCGTCTACCGACTCAAAATGGCGAGGGTTCAAGCTCTGTATCTTCCCCAGCACCTGCTGGTCCCTCGATAGCAAGGGCTACTACCAATGGATCGTCCTCCAGGAACGGTATCGTCAACCATGACAACACTGACCCTCCCTTGGTTTCATCCTTGCTGAAAGAGCTTGAACCTAGCCTCATGTCCGACGACGAGATAATAACGACCAATGGGTGGCGGCATCCACCAGAGGCCTCTTCGCCAGCTCTCTCTCCAGCCATCTCCCCATCCCCCTCTGCTTTTAGTAGCCCTCGGGCTCTTTCTCTCACTCCTCCTCCAATGGCAAATCTAAACGGACGGCCAACCTCGCCAACACTTTTGCTTAGCAGCACTATTCAACCCCGATATGCCCCCGCAAACTATTCACCTACGCGTGTCAGCCATGATCGTTCACCCACGCGACCGAATCATGACCATTCGCCTACAAGAATAAACCGTGAACATTCACCTACACGTATAAGTCGTGACCGCGGTGATTCGGACACACGACTAGCTAAACCTCAAGAGAGCCGACCATTAGAACTACGACAACCTCGACCACGCCGCCCAAGTGAGATACTCGCACAAGGAAAAGAGCAACCGCCAACAGAATGCAACCTCACCCAAGAAGACAAGATCAGCATAAACGAAATAGTCAAGGGTGCATTGCGACCGCATTGGCGGTCTCGAAAATTGACAACGGAACAGTACTCAGCCATTAACAGAGACATCTCGAGAAAGCTTTATGACGAGGTCAAAGGCGCGGCATCATTAAACGCCGAAGCCCGTCGGCAATGGGAAAATAGAGCAACCAAAGAGGTAGCTCAAGCAGTTGCAGAATTGTCTGCTTAGCTTAATGATAGAATGAATCAAGGCGGGACAGAGTTAAGCAGGCGTTCAGGCATCATCACGGGGTCCCATGTGGTATGATACCCAACATCATTTGAAAGGCGGGCATGAATCTTTCTTTGCATTTTGATATTGATAGCGCGGTGTCACAATGGAGTTGGGTCGAGTCGGGCTAATAACGCAAGTTCCGGCATATGTACAGACATCATATGTACAGACATCATGTGTTTGGGCCATACTTGTTTCCAGCTCTGGTCATGTATCTAAGTAGTTACCTAGTCTCGTGTTTAAGTATTATCCTCTCATTGGCGAACGCCGCTGAGCAGTCGATTGAATCACTCAATATTCGTGCCTCCAAGTTGTGACAGAATTGGTTAACACGACACAGAGACGGCACCCGTGGTTGATCAAACCAGAGTTGCCTGACAGTGCATGTATTCTTATGCTATGGATGCTAGTAGGGCACCCTAACAAAATCTCCCTTGTAACTACGGGGAGCAACTTCAACAGTCATTAAAATATAATATCAAGGTGAAGCAATGTCAACAGTATCTATCTAACAGAACCCGGTAGGATAAGAATTTCTTGCAGGCCCCGCTAGCGAAAAAGACTGTGATAATCTCTCTGGGCACACGTTAATGGTCGAGACGTTCTGGAGGCGGAACAGGTCTTGACGATAAGGAAATGGTGCCTTGAGAGGAAAAGAAAAAGAAGAGCAGAAGAAGCGGGAAATTTCCTCTGCAATATATAGAAACCGTAAATTCGGCCTGGTGGCCTGAGGCGCTAATAACCTGCGGACCCCGGGGCTGGCCATCCCGCGCTCCATGGGACTTCATCGGTACGTACCTACCATACCCAGCTTCTGGGACCGGGAAGGAAAAAGTTCGAGAACCGGGAGAGAGGCCATTGCTGAATATCACCATCCCGCTTCTTATCACCTAATCGTAACGTCGGGAGCAACCCAACGGAGCGAAGATAGCCAGAATGACAGCTTCAAGTCGGGGTGGACGAGCCGCTCAAAACATGCTATCCTGTGAGTCCATTTGCCCTCCTCATCAGTCTCAATTGGCGCTCGTATGGGGCCGTCAATATAGTTACCTTGATACCCTCGCAGAAGCTCATGTGACTGACTTTGAGAACCCGCTTCAGCTTCTCCCAACCTTTGCGCACGATGCGCCTCTTCTTCAGTCTTGCCTAGACTTCCAGCTCGACTCTACTCTTCCATCGCCGCAGCCGTAGCAAAAACCCCCACCGATGCCTCAACTCCCTCATCCGCTCGTTCTAACTCGCCGCCCTACGATGTTCGCTCGGGCATGATCCTCACTCGACCACCGCTGGTGACACGGAATCTACACCCTTTCGAGAACGCCTTCTTCTTCTACCAAAAGCGTCTCGAGGAGCGTCTCAACACCGCCTTCATCACTGGTATCTACTTCAAGCCCGACACGGCCCGCCGCTTAGACTGGAACATCAAGGTCCAGGACCGTCAAGGCACGGTAGCCAAGGAGCTGGGTGTGTACAATGGCAAGAGCTCCAAGGCGTGGGAAGATGAGCTCAAGGTTGGCGATGAGCTGAGCAACCATGAGACTATTGTCAAGTCCTTGTTGAAGGATGCTGAGGCGCGTGTCAGTGACGATGCTGAGGTTATCGCTCCTGAGGACGTTGTCCCCGTTGAGCCTCCTGCGGACCGTGTGACTGAGGCTGATCGTAAGGGTGATGTTCAACGGCTGGATCGTCAACTCGATCGAACCTTGTATCTTGTGGTCAAGGGCAAGGATGGGTGGGGTTTCCCCGCGGACGTGATTCCCAAAGACGAGAACCTTCACGAGGTAAGATCTACCATACAGGACAACTCTCCAACTCATGCTAACCCTCTCACCAGTCTGCCAAGCGTGTTCTCGACCAGGCTGCCGGTGTCAACATGAACACCTGGCTAGTGAGCCGCGTGCCAGTCGCCCACGTTGTCTCCAGACCCAAGATCAACGCCGAGGGCGTCGTTGAGAAGAAGGGCGAAAAGACTTTCTTCGTCAAGGGCAGGATAATGGCAGGCCAGGCTGATCTGAAGGACAACCCTTTTGGCTACACCGAGTTCAAGTGGTTGACCCGTGAGGAGCTGGAGAAGGAGCTGCCCAAGGCGTACTGGAAGGGCGTGCGCAACATGATGACTGATAGGTAAATATAGAGTTGGGTAAAGAAAGGTAGATTTGGCAGTGTGGATGCTGCGTGTATAATTACCATGTATACTTGCTGTACAGAACAATCAAGACGTCAAAACATATTATTTGGATGAATACATGATTTCAAGAGCTTCTTCCAACTTCTGACGTTGAAATGCCACGCCAGGTGTAAGCGAAGCGAAAGGTCATGAACATCACAATATCATCGGTTTCAATGTCCGCATCCGCAGGTGCAAATAGATCTCTTCATAGGATCACTAAGGCCGCTTAAAGCATCATGTTCAACTTCCGTCTCACCCAAAGAAATACTGCACAGAGTAGGCACCCAAAAATACTCATAATCGCATAAGGAATTGGTCTTTGAACCACCCAACGCCAGTCCACCATCTCCATGCACAAGTTTTACATACAACACAGGTAATTACATCCCATCTGCTTGATTCCGCTTAAGCAGGCTTCGCTTGGCCTTCGACGAAGTCGAGAGCCTGCTCCGTGCTGACACAGTCGATTGAACTGGTCTTGTTGCGGAACGTCACACCGTAACATCTGTCAGCGACATGTACGATCTCAGGACGGAAAGTGGTGCAGATAAACTGAGTGCCGATCTCGTTGGAGATGGAGTCGAGGAGAGCTGCAACAGCTGTGCGGTATTGAGCATCCAGGTTGGCGTCCACCTCGTCAAAGATAACCATGGGACTGCTCTCAGTCGCTTGCAGGGCGAAGATGAGGCAGAGAGCACATAAACCTGTCTATGTTAGTTATCAGATAGTCAAAAAGGGGGTTGGCACAACTTACTCTTCTGACCACCACTGAGCTGTTGAATCTTCTGTTGTTCGTCAAGGTGCTTTGAGTTGAACGACACACTGATTCCAACACCAGTGTAGTTTTCAACGGCACCTCGCGCCTCTCCGTCTGACTCGTCGGCGGGTTCTTGACGGCGATCCGCACGTCGCTGGATGAGCAAACGGCCATGACCAGCAGGTACCAACTTGCCGAAGATAGTTGTGAACTCTCTAGAGACTTGCTTGAACGTACGCTCAATGGCCTCGTCCTTTCGGCGATCAAGATGCTCGACCAGTTCCTCGATCGACCCCTGAGAGGCATCAAGCTCTTGGCGTCGCTTCATCAACTGGTCTTGTTGTGTTGTGAAGTTATTGTATTGCTCAAAGGCCTTCTTGTTCACATGCTTGTACTTCTTCAGTGCATCATTGACTCGCTTGATCTTGGAGGATACCTGAGCGCGTGTTAGTCACTTTTCATTTGGTCGAGTGTAGGCAATACTTACTGTCTTGGGGTCCATGTTCTCGTACTTGTCGAAGGCTTCCTCGGGGAGCACACCCAGATCACGAATGGTCTGCGCACACTCCGCAGCTTGTGTGGTCAAAACAGCCTTTCTTCGAAGACTCTTGTCCATCCTCTTCTGCTGCTTCTCGATTCTTACAGATATTTCTTGCTGCGCTTGCTCCCGCTGGGCTTTATCGTTCTCCAGCTGCTCCAGACTAGCCTGGGCATCATCCATCTTGGCCTCTACCTCTTGGAGGCTTGCCTCGATGGCTTTCTGTGCCTTTTGTGCCTTCTTGAGTTCTTTTTGTGCCTCCTTCAATCCTCCAGCTGAGGATCCAGATGTTGAGTTCTCAAAGGCCTGACTGTTGAGCTGATCAAGCTTCATCTGCAAGTTTTGGCGGAGATCCACCTCGAGAAGTGACTTCTGTCGTTCCAAATCACGTCGAGCTTTGCTGAGCTCGTTCCACTGCTTTTGAAGTTCTTGGATGCTGTTTCCAAGTTCTTCCAATTGGCGTTCCTCAGCGGCTGTTAAGTTCTTCTTGAAATCAGACCTGAGTTCAGTCTCATGTGCAGCGAGGTCTTCCAAGAAACTGTTCATGTTGTTCTCGACCGCATCGCGACGTCTGGTGGCTGCGTCAAGGTGGCCTCGCTCATTCTCCAGATGTGTTGACTTGTTGGCCAGTTCATGTCGCAGAGGCTCAAAACCATCAACAGATTGTCGTAGTCTCTCTTTAGCCTTCTGTAGTTCCGACATGGCGGCCGTAATCTCCTGGTCCTTAAACTCTATCTGTTGTCGGATGTCCCGAGACTGGGACAATAGCCTCTCATATTCGTCCCGCCATTTATTCACAGCCTGGACGGCTTGCAGACGTGATTTCCGAGGGTCGATATATCCACCAGTCATAGCACCCCTCTTGTTGGTCGTGTCACCTTCTGCGGTGATACCGTCCACGCCATGACTCCTGGCATATTGACTTGCTACTGTCAGGTTGGGGCAGACAACAACCTTTCCAAAGACTTGTTGAAAAGCCTTCTCGTACTCCTCGTCAAATGAGATCTTACTAAGAAGAGGCACAGCATCGTTCGACCTAGGAAGGTTGATCTGTCGGGGTCGTAATTGAGCAAGAGGCATGAATGTGACTCGACCACCTTGTTGTCTATACAGAGTGTCTGCAAGTTGTGTGGCAGTGTCTGCATTGTCGACAATATAATGGAAGAGACTGGCACCAGCGATCTGCTCCACGGGAAGTCTGTAGGCATCACTAACTTCAAGCAGTTCAGCTAGTGTTCCATAAGCTCCTGGAATATCGCGCTCTTGCTTCAATCGTCGAATTGTCGCTAGACCTCGTGCAGTAGCTCCATCCATCGTGTGCGACAATTCGCGTTCAGCCGTCTCTTTCTCTTGCCGAGCATTGGCGATAACTGAGTTGAGCTTGTCATCCTCGCGTCTGACAAGTTTGCGTTCGTCGTTGAGCTTGTCCAGAACGTCCGTTGCCTTTGCGACCTCCTCTTCGAGAGCTGCTCTTTCATCACTAAAGTTTGCTAAGCGATTTCGCAACTCAGCAACCTCTTGTTCCGCCTGAGCAATTGATTCGTGGACCTTCTCAACTTCCTCGTCCGCATCAATTTTGTTCGCTTTTTGAGTGCTGATATTGATTTCAAGTTCTTGGATCTCTTTCCTCAACCATGCATCGCGCTCCGACTTAGTTCTAAATTGGGAACCGCGGCTCTGTTTGGCAAACAGACGGTTGCGTGTGGCTTCGGCATGGTCGAGTTGTCGCCGAATTTCATCTTCTTCTTGTTTCTTTTCGTTGTAGGCTGGTATGATCCTTGAAAGCTGCTGCTCTTTGGAGGCTATATCATTCTGCACAGATTCGAGATCAGCGGCATGTTGAGCTCGAGCTTGTTCCTGAGCAGATTGACCCTCTTTCAAGTTCTTTGTCTTCATCTCCGCCTTAGCCATGGTCTTTGCGCCATCGCGTCTGTCCTCCTCAAGCTGTCGCCGATCGATCTGTAGCAGCTCCATTTCCCTTTGCAGCTTGTGTATTTCCGCGTCGAGCCTGGAAATCGCCTTTTCGCCCTCGGAAAACTCAGCTCGGTTGGTATCGGAACTATCAATACCGTCCTGTCGAGCATTATCCAGCTCCTCTAGAGCTTCTTGCACTCCAATCTGTATGTTGTGGTAATAGGCGTATTCAAGACATCGTCTTTCCCTGTCTTTGTCTTGGAATCCTCGGAGCTCTTCCTTTTCTTCCTCGAGCTCGCTGAGTCTTTCCTTAATGTACTCTAGAAGCTCGTCGATCTTTTCCCTCTTGTTGTTTGTCTCGTTCATGATTTTGAGTGATTCGGCGCGACGTGTTTCGTACACCTGGGTTCCCGCTACCTCCTTTAATAAGTTGAGTCTGTCAGACTCCTTCATGTTGGTAAGGGCAGTCACTCGTCCTTGTGGTACGATGTAGTAGGGATTTGATCGCGAAAAGCCCGCAGCTTCAAGCAGATTCATGACGTCGGCCTTGGTGACAACCTTGCGGTCAACTGAATATTCATCCTTCTTCAAGCCGATAGTACGGCGTAGGATGACTTCTTTTCCGCCGGTCGGGAATCGGTCGTCGCTATTGTCGAATATGATCTCGACGTATGCCGACATGACGGCAGAGCCGGAGCCCTCGTGGAGGAGACCTTGTCGCTCTTCGCGACTCATCTGTGTGTACGCATCGCTCAGAACGAAGCGGATGGCTGCGAAGAAGTTACTTTTTCCTGAACCATTGCGACCGACAATTACATTAGTCTTTGAAGAAAAAGGTTCAATGACGGTCTGATCCTTGTAGCTGTCGTGGTGTTAGAAATTAATGTTTGGTGACGGGAAAGCCGACGTTGTAATAATGTCACCAAACGTACCTTTTGAAGCCTTGGATGATAATCTGCTTGATATACATGATGAACTGCGCCGGCGCTCTTGCGCAAAATGCGGGGAGATGTAATGATTGACCTGCAAGAGGCTGCGCAGTCTCAACTGAGTATGCGAGCTTCACCTATTTGATGCGACCTGATGCGATTGACGCGTCGGCTTGGGTACCGCGATCAAAGTGGTGGGCATATGCGCGTCGGTAGGTGCGTGTAGTGCTGCCTGATATTATAGGCACACCAAGTTAGACATCACGCTCAGGTGGTGGGTGGTCTGTGCTTCGACCTTCTTACCCTTGGAAGCTGTCATTCTGTCCTTCCATCCTGGTCAGCGATCCAAGCCTCTTTCTCACATACTTTTTCAACCTTGAGTCTTTCGAGTTGTGGTACGAGTATATTAGTACTATTTGCTCAGTATCTTTAATATAGTTGAACTCAAATGATGTAGCATCCCGATCTAATGGTTTCTCAGCTGCAGCTATAACTTTTGTGGCTGCCTATAACATGTCTCGTCATCGAAACTATGACGTTGACTTTTAAATGGACGTGGTTGTGAAGGTGGAAGTGTACAGTTTGCCAATCGGTCATTTATTATCTTCTTGAAGTTGAAATATACTTGTGTATATATGTAAGCATGCATGTAAGCATGCTTTCCATGTACCCGTTCTATATAATCAATACAGAACAATAGTTCAAATTGGTTGTGGTACCTATGAATAAAAACACTTTGGCGTGCTAAGTCTAACCTTGGTAGAGGTTCGCCAGTCACAAGGCAGAACCGGCATTGAATACTTCGGTAGCCAAACAATAAACAGGAAACATTTTGGAGAAATTATAAAGTAAACTAGATGAATGAATTGATAATAATATCCCTAGTTACGCACAGTGGTAGGTTCAATCAATATCGACGCAGGGTAGGCAGAGGCAGCTATCAGCCAACCAGAACACCGCTAAGCTACCCCAAGAGCCGGATCAAGGATTGATCCGGCTGCTTACCTCCGGATGCCCTGTTGCTGTCATCAGCAAAGATCGCCGTGAGGCTGGTGGTGGTGGTGGTGCCTTTCTGTCCTCAGCGCGGCTGGACCACACCTTAAGTGGGCCCTGCAGGACGAGTTGAGCTCTAAGTGGATAGGCCCAACTAGAGTCAACCAAAGGCAAGGCAGCAAAAAAGAAGAAAGAAAAAGAGCAGGGGCGGGTTAATGACGCTAACAGGCAAGAGGGAAATTAAGCGAGCGCAACGAAAGAAACCGTTGGCCGTGCTCTACAAAGCCGCGCCGCGTGTATAAAAATACAAGCTCTCACTTATAGAAGACCCGGCCTGCCCTCCACCCCGATTTTCCCAGTTGGCCACCCGGAACCACAGCAGTAGCAGCAGCAGCACCACAAGCTTGCGCAAGCGGCAGGAGCAACCAAGGAAAAGCACCACTCCCACCCATCCAGGCAAGAGCAAGCTTTCAGTACGACAACAAACTTGAGCTGCACCCACTTTTTATTATTATTTCTCTTTTTATCCCTGGTCGCCCTGCCCCCTATCGTCGCTGGTTATATACAGCAAAACGGACGCTTGGCCATCTCATCCAATCCAAGTCGTCTACACATTTGAACAGCCCAATCCGCGGCCCCAGCATAATCCCCGAACTTTCCTGCAACCCGGCCAACCAGAGTTGCTTGAGGAATTGACCATATTTCGCAACTGATCAGCGACGTCTCATTGCAGCGCATCCTCTCTGCACAACATCACGACATCCACCCTAACTCGACTTCAAGTGCCGATGCTGCATGCATTTTAGACAGGGGGATTTCTTTCACCGGTTCTAATTAGGCCGGGAGCTTCGGCAAGCAACCTTTGTAGTTGATCAGCTTCGCTGAGCCTGGCAAACTCAACTGAAGAAGCGAGCATTAACTTTGAAGGCTTGACGCCGCTTTGTTCTTTATCACCAACTCAATCTGTAAGTGAATGGATGCACTTTATATTACCCCGGCTTTCATTTATACTCTGCCCCTTTTGAATTTGATGATCCCTTGATACACTTGCCCCCCACAGTCCATTACGCTGCTTCGTGCATGCATGATTTACTGCGTCTTTATTATTATTTAATCCTCCGCACTTTTTAACATCCCTTCATCATACTACGACATCTTCATTTCCCCCCATATTCAACCAGAAGTGGCGTCTTTTGAAGGGGATTTTCCAACGTCTACTGTATCTTCGGCTTGACTTCCGGATGCATGCATCTCACTCCCGACGACCCACTCCATCCCGCCGCATCGCGCTACACGATCCCGCAGTCCTGGATGCCATCACTGATACAACTTTCATGTCATCAAGACATAAATCATCGCTGGTTGGCTAGTTTGAAACTAACATTTGTGGTACAGCGATCGAGATGTCATGATACGTGCTCATAATATTATACTCAACTAATACGCACAATGGCTTCGAGGTAAGTTCTCCTGTTGTCATAATATACTGTCGAAGTATGCTAATGTCCTTTATAGACTCGACAGATTAGTCACGTAAGTTTACCTCACTCCTTTCTCTTCAATGCAGGCCGGCGCAAAGGCCCTGATCCACCAAGCCTCAGCGTACCGCTTCATTGTTGGGCATATTGTCATGTCTTTCAAAGACTGCACCCCCTTGGAACGCTAATACTGACCGACTTGTAGTATCCTCGAGACGGGGAGTACGAGACTAATCCGTGACACCGCTGTAAATCAGCTTGCTGATTGGCAAAAGCAACACCCCGACGAACTATTTAACCTCCTCTCCCGTGTTGTGCCCTACCTAAGACACAAAGATTGGGAGACAAGAAGAACCGCTGCATCTGCTATCGGTAAGATTGCAGAACATGCTCCGATTTATGATCCAAATTCTGAAGATGCCCCTTCGGAGCCCAAGAAGGAGGAGTCTGTACCAGAAAATGGACACATCAAGAAAGAAGAGGATGATGACACCAAAACGATACCGTCAGATGACGGCTTCTTTAAGTTGGAGTCCCTGAATGTTGAGATGATTCTTCAATACGGAAAGGAACTCCTACGAGGTGGTGGTATTGAGTATGGGCTAGCAGCGCTTGACCCGCAAGCGCGACTAACACACCAGAAGAAGACGCTCAATGGACGATTAGGTTTGCTCGGAAGGAAGTATGAGGACGAGGAGATTGCCTATACAGCTGGTGACAACCATGGCGCGCCACCGACTCCAATGGACACCACAAACGGTCATGGAAGCAATCACACTGATGGAGCCGGTACACACACCCACGCACCCGAGGAATCGCAGTTGAGTTCGAGACAACTTAACGTGTTAAAACGAAAACGCAAAAGAGAGGCAATGAAAGCATCTCAGGGCAAGGGTGGATTCGGAGATCTTTCTGTCAGACGTTCAATGACATCAGGGTCCGAAAACATTGGAGACGACGCCACGGTACCCGACGGGGACGCTAAGAAGAACAGCAAAGTAAACGACTATTTTAACCTTGAGCGACCCGCCGACGTTGACGAGGACACTAAAGTTGTGAGCGAGTTCAAAGGACCCGTAATCCCCATCAAGTCCGAACTGGAGGCCGAGGAGACGATGGAGGGCGCCGAGTGGCCATATGAACGACTATGCGATTTTCTCAAGCTTGACCTTTTCGACGCTTCCTGGGAAACACGACACGGAGCTGCTATGGGCCTGCGTGAGGTCATTCGAGTTCATGGTGGTGGTGCCGGTAGATTGCGCAATAAATCCCGGGAAGAGAATGACGCCCTCAATCGGAAATGGCTTGACGACATGGCCTGCCGTTTGTGCTGTGTACTGATGCTTGATCGCTTCACTGATTATAGTTCCGACACCTCTGTGGCTCCAATTCGAGAGACGATTGGCCAGTCCCTTGGATCTGTACTGAAGCACCTACCTTCACCATCTGTTTACAGCACTTTCAAGATCCTCTACAGAATGGTGATGCAGGAAGATCTCAAGCTCGATCGCCCAGTTTGGTCTGTATGCCATGGAGGTATGATCGGCTTGAGATATGTCGTTGCTGTCAGGAAAGACCTCCTTCTCCAGGACAGCGATATGATTGACGGTATTATCAAGACCGTGATGAAGGGCTTGGGCGACATGGACGATGATGTTCGCTCCGTTAGTGCCGCTACGTTGATTCCTATGGCCAAGGAGTTTGTCACGTTGCGACCTGCACAGCTTGAAGGACTTGTCAATATCATTTGGGAGAGTCTCTCGAATCTCGGAGATGACCTCAGTGCCAGTACTGGACGCATCATGGATCTTCTTGCCACCCTCTGTGGTTTCCCTGAGGTGCTCGAAGCAATGAAGGCATCAGCCGCTCAAGATGAAGAGCGATCTTTCACACTCCTCGTTCCTAGACTCTACCCCTTCCTGCGCCATACCATCACATCGGTTCGCGTGGCTGTCTTGAAGGCGTTGTCCACCTTTGCCAAACTTGACGCAGAGACTTCGCAGGGCTGGCTCAATGGCAGAATACTGCGATTGATATTCCAGAACATCCTTGTCGAAAGAGATAGAGATGCCCTTAACATGTCTCTGGACTTGTGGAAGTCTTTGGTTGAAAGTCTCGCGACTAAACCCACAATACTAGCAGACGAGTTTGCCGCTCATATCGATCCTATGATGCAGCTGACTCTGCACCCGATTGGAGTTTCGAGGAACCCGATCCCGATGAATGCCTCTCTTTTCCAAAAACCATCAGGCGGCATGTATGCAATGCCTGGACTCATCCAACACACGCCTCGCAAACCATCGTCACCCGATGGCTCTGATCGTGCCCCCAAGCGCCGCCGGAAGTCTACGAAGGTTGATGACACTCCTACAACCAGTCTCACCCACGATGTTGATGGCCATATGATGCAAGGCGACGTGGATCTTGTCGGCATGGACGTTTTAATCCGTTCTCGCGTTTCAGCAGCCAAAGCAATGGGTTTCATCATGTCTCAAGTCCCTGTCACCAACCTTGATGATTACGATGCATTGTTGATTCCTGGTCTAGGATCAGCATTCTCCTCCAGCCAGATGACGGCATGCGTAATCATTGACGAATACGCCAAGAACAGTCAAAACCTAAACGACTCTCCTCGCTATCTGGAAAATCTTCAGCGTATCATTGATTCAGAACGACCAGCGGCCTATCGGGATCTCGTGAACTTTATCCAGCGAGTTAGAACACAGTGTCAACAGTTAATCCACCTCTTCCGAGATCATGGTAAAGTGTCACATAACAAACTTCCAACATTGCCCGTCGTGGTACAAGGGGAAGCCGAGGCTGGTCCGAATGCCTTCTCGATTGCGACCGCAGAGAAATGCATAGGCGATGATTATGAAAAGCTCAAGAAGGCAATGCCCCCTGGTCAACGCCTAATCGCGAGCCAACAGCTATCCGATGCTCGTGATATGACCATCTTGGCTATTGAAGAAGCCAAGATAATCAAGACGGCCCGTGATATTCGTGTCAAGGCAGCAGCGGCATGTGCCATCGTTGGTATGAGAGTGCTTCCGAAGAAGCCAAGCCCGCTGATCAAAGGTATCATGGACTCTGTCAAAACAGAAGAGAATCAGCTGCTTCAAACCCGGTCAGCCGATACTATCGCAAGGCTTGTACAGTTGTTCACGGAGAAGGGCCGGAAGGGACCAGCCGACAAAGTGGTGTCCAATCTTGTCAAGTTCTCTTGTGTCGAAGTCGCAGAAACTCCTGAATTCCCGGTCCATGCCAGCAAGACTGATTGCGTGCTCTCCATGCAGAAGGAGGAAGATCGTGTTGATCATCCAGATGCTGCCAAATGGGCACGTGAAGCCAAGGCTGCCCGTATTACCAGACGAGGTGCAAAGGAGGCACTGGAAATTCTTTCCAGAACTTATGGTGCTAAGCTGCTCGAAACCGTACCCAGCCTCCGCACATTCATGGAAGAGCCTCTTGTCAGAGCGTTCTCTGACACCTTGCCCGCAGAAGCCAAAGATCCCGAGCAAAGTTTTGGGCAGGAGATTGTTGATGCCATGTCTGTCATCCGCACAATGGCCCCGACACTTGATAAGGCACTACAACCTTTCATTATGCAAATGATGCCTCTAGTTATCAAGGCTCTTCACTCAGAACTCTCAGTTTTCCGATATATGGCTGCTAAATGTTTGGCCACAATCTGCAGTGTCATGACAGTTGAAGGTATGACTGCGCTTGTTGAGAGGGTTCTTCCATCGATCAACAACCCCGTCGATCTCACCTTCCGACAGGGTGCAATCGAAGCGATTTATCACCTCATCGCTGTGATGGGTGATTCTATCCTTCCATATGTTATCTTCCTGATTGTCCCGGTCCTGGGACGAATGAGCGACTCCGACAACGAAATTCGACTGATTGCAACTACATCTTTTGCTACACTAGTCAAGCTTGTTCCTCTCGAGGCAGGAATTCCGGATCCACCTGGTTTGTCTGAGGAGTTGTTGAAGGGAAGAGATCGCGAGAGAACATTCATTGCCCAGCTGCTGGACCCGAAGAAGGTGGAACAGTTCCAAATTCCTGTAGCCATCAAGGCTGAGCTACGATCGTACCAACAGGAAGGTGTTAACTGGCTCAATTTCCTCAACAAGTATCACCTTCATGGTATCCTTTGTGACGATATGGGCTTGGGCAAGACTCTGCAGACGCTTTGTATCGTGGCAAGCGATCACCACCAGCGCGCTGAAGAGTTCGCCAAGACACAGGCACCGGACGTACGAAAAATGCCGTCTCTTATCGTTTGTCCACCAACTCTTTCAGGACATTGGCAGCAAGAAATCAAGACGTATGCGCCGTTCTTGAGTGTGACCGCATATGTCGGACCTCCAATGGAGAGGAAGGTCTTGAAAGACAGACTCGGCGAGACAGATATTGTGATCACCTCTTACGATGTTTGCCGTAATGATTCCGAGATCCTCGACAAACATAGTTGGAACTACGTCGTGTTAGACGAAGGACATCTGATCAAGAACCCCAAGGCCAAGATTACACAGGCAGTCAAGAGGCTGGCCAGTAACCATCGTCTTATCCTTACGGGCACCCCCATCCAGAACAACGTTTTGGAACTATGGTCTCTGTTTGACTTTTTGATGCCTGGCTTCTTGGGTGCAGAGAGGGTCTTTTTGGACCGCTTTGCAAAGCCTATTGCTGCAAGTCGATTTAGCAAGGCATCATCTAAGGAACAGGAAGCAGGAGCCCTGGCGATCGAGGCACTTCACAAACAGGTGCTTCCGTTCTTGCTCCGTCGTCTCAAGGAAGAAGTCTTGAACGATCTCCCACCTAAGATCTTGCAGAACTACTATTGCGATCTGAGCGACCTACAACAGAAACTCTTTGAGGACTTCACGAAGAAACAGGGCAAGAAGATTCAATCGGAAGCGGGCCGGGAAGATAAAGAAGCCAAACAACACATCTTCCAAGCGCTACAGTACATGCGAAAGCTCTGCAATTCGCCTGCCATGGTGATGAAACCGGGCAGTAGTCTCTACGATGATACGCAGAAAATCCTTGCCAAGCGAGGAACGTCGATCGAAGATCCGCAGCACGCGCCGAAGCTTACTGCTCTACGAGACTTACTGGTTGACTGTGGTATTGGTGTTGAAGGCACTGATTCAAACGATCCTCTTTACCAACCCATTAAACCTCATCGCGCGCTTATCTTCTGTCAAATGAAGGAGATGCTTGACATGGTGCAAAACAAGGTTCTGAAGGAGCTATTGCCTTCGGTTTCGCATCTCCGACTTGATGGATCTGTGGAAGCTAACAAGAGACAAGACATTGTCAACAAGTTCAACAGTGACCCGTCGTATGACGTGCTCTTGTTGACGACAAGTGTTGGAGGTCTTGGATTGAACTTGACGGGAGCTGACACGGTTATCTTCGTGGAACACGATTGGAACCCGCAAAAAGACCTACAGGCTATGGATCGAGCTCATCGTATTGGCCAAAAGAAGGTGGTGAATGTATACCGACTCATTACGCGCGGAACTCTCGAGGAGAAGATTCTGAATCTCCAGCGTTTCAAGATAGATGTCGCATCCACTGTTGTAAACCAACAGAACGCCGGCCTCTCGACAATGGACACGGATCAGATTTTGGATCTCTTCAACGTTGGAGACGCCGCTCCTAACCTGTTGGCCGACAAGGAAAAGAATAACATTGAAGGAAGAGAAGAGGATATGGTTGATATTGAAACTGGCGACGTGCGTGCGCCTGGAAAGAAGGCATGGCTTGACGATTTGGGAGAGCTATGGGATAACAAGCAGTATGAGGAGAGTTTCGATCTGGACGACTTCATGAAGACGATGTCGTAAGTTTGATGCCATGAGTTGCCGGGATGGTGGCTAGAGGCTTGCTGAAAACCCATGGGGAAATACTTGAATTATGACTTTTGGACGAGACGGTGGAACTTGCTAGAATATGGTGTTTTGGGACCTCGTTAATAACCTTGTGTACAACAGCCTAGATCGTACATTTAGCGAAGGCGCATTTATGCTTATGGAATAACTATGAAGGATTAGTCCGACCAAAGAGTCCTGAAGTTGAGTTTAATGTGATTTGTGTGCCATTCATATCTCTATTATTCTGTCGTTCTCCTGTTACCTTCATGATATGCCCTCTATAGAGAGAGACTGGTGGCAGGTATTGATATTGTGGCTGGTGTCTTGTTGCGTCAATTCAGCCACATTCAGCCACAACCCCCAGTAGTGGGGTGCGTGAATCACCCCGCCATCATGGTCAAGCTGCCAGGCAAGGTCCAGAAACTTCCATACGTACAACCCTTGGTCTTTTATATCGTACTCTTTACTCTTTCTACACCTTCTCACCACATTCCAGTTATTTTGATATTTGAGGCATAGGAAAAGAATCAAACATGCCTGTCGATTACAGTAAATGGGTGAGTGGTTTAGACCTTCCAACTTACCACATTGCTGACACTACTGTTAGGATGCGCTGGAGCTCAGTGACGACTCTGATATCGAGGTACATCCGAATGTCGACAAACGATCATTCATCCGTGCGAAGCAGAATCAGATCCATCAAGAGAGACAGCACCGAAAGTTACAGATCGAAACTTACAAGTACGAGCGTGTGGTCAATGATGGCTTGATCAAGCGCATCTCAGGCCTCTTGGCATCGCTGCGAGCCCATGCCTCTGAGGCTACCACCCGAAACCCAGCAGAAGTTGCTTTCCAGGCTGTTATGGAGTCGGCTGGAAATCCCAAGGATGATAAACCGCCGCCACCACCCGAGGGTGTTCATACTCATGAGAAGGAGCAACCTTCGTACACCAAGATGATGGCCACTCTCCTGGACCAAGTCAACAAGGTTCTGGACGAGAAGAAGCCAGAGAACAGATACGAGGCTATGATTGCAGAGATTCAGACACATGAGGACAAGGTCACGAGCTTGCAGAAAGAGTTGGAAGTCAAGCTGGCCGAACTAGAGAAAGAGGAAGGCCGAAAGATCACCAGTGAGGGAATACATACCGGCTTCGACAGCTCCCATGTTTCAAAGTCAGAGCCTACAGCCAAGAAGTCAACTACAGAGGTGGAACTGCTGAACCCCGGCTCCACAGGAGCTTCGTCAAGCTCGGGAGCCGAAAAGCAAGAAATCAAGGTGGACGACGACAGCGATATCGACGCTTCACCGGCCGGAAAGAAGTTTGGTACTATCCGGGCAAATGACTACGGCGCTAGTCTTCAATTTCTGACACAGAACCCTCAGCTTTTGGTTGAGAAGGAGACTGATGGACTTCTCGTGCAGGCCTTTGATGCTGCTCTCGAGAACAAGGATGAGCTGTCGCGACAATTGGTGCACCAGGCACTGCTTCTACAATACTGCCGAGCCCTTGGCAAAGATGGAGTGGGGCTTTTCTTTAAGCGCATCACCACCAAGGGACACCAAGCACAAGACGTATTCTACAAGGATGTGCAAGAGACTTGGATGAAGATCAGAACCCGCTCTCGGGAGATCCTAGCCGAACGAGCCAAGGAAGGCCAGACTGAAGGCGTCGAGCAAATCCAGTTGCACGCTGTGGAGCCTGGCACGGTTATCCAGATCAAGGTGCCTGCGGCAGACAGCCAAGACCCTGAGGAGCAGGAAGCACGGGAGATCTTTGAGAGCTTCTCGCCTGAGATGCGCAAGGCCCTGGAGACTGGTAACTTGGACGAGGTGAACAAGGTGCTGGGTGAGATGAAGATTGACGAGGCTGAGGAACTCGTGGGTCTCTTTGGCGAGGTAAGTTCCCAAAGATTGCAGGCAAGGTGTGCACTGACTGACTCGATTAACAGGCCAATATTCTAAGCTTGGAGGAGCAAATTATCGATGCCACAACTGAGGCGGGACAAAAGCAATTGAAGGATATTGAGGCCGCGGCATCTGCGGACAAGAAGGAAGAGTACGCGGATCCTGAGTAAAGTAGAGAGTGAACTCTGCACGCATATGATATCACTGTGGAACGGACAACGAAGAGTAACAAGATAACTTGGATTGTCATGGATTAATGACACGCTGCGTGTTATTATGGCTGCACCAGATACAGTTATTTCTCGAGTTTAGCTAAGAAAAGAAGAGAAAAGAAAAGAAAAGAAAAGAAGAGAAAAGAAAAGAAAAGAAAAGAAAAGAAAAGAAAAGAAAAGAAAAGAAAAGAAAAGAAAAGAAAAGAAAAGCAAAGAACATGTGAATCCGTGGCAAGCCCGTATTTGTTAAATCTCGTGTTGGCACAAGCTGTGACACTATTGTATTTTTGAGCCGCCAAGTGATGGTGGTGGCATAACAAGGGATAAAAATAGAAGTGGACCCTTCCAAAACGTTTTATGCTCAGCCTCCCCGGCCGCCACCACCATTAACTACCTAGTAACGTGTATCTTGCATGCATGGGCTGGGAGATCGTCACGAGCACGGAACCAGGAGGTTGGATTTTGATTTTTTATGTCGATTATGACGATAGTTATCCATATTGAATATCAACCAAAATCTGTAATGATACTTTAAGAAACTCATTTGGAGAATCAAGGGGTCCGGAGATTGAGTACAAGGGATCGAGTAGAGAAACGAAATCGAGTCTAATCTCGCTCGCTGTGACGAGGCGTTTTTCTTTGAAGGCGTCGGAATGTGGAGGCACATGGCTTCTACCGAGACGTGCGTGGTTCGGCTCCCGCATGCTTAACCTATTATTTTATATTTATTTTGGTCTGAATATCTGCAGCTGATACCGTATTGCAGAACATAGTGGTAGCGCATGCCTTGTTTCAAAGTTGTAAACAGAGGCGGCTGGATGAAAGATTCTCTGTCGATCTGTTAATGCTGGCCAGCCAACTCAATTCAATGCATGACGCGCGGTAGTAGAGCATAATGGACAATCAAGACAAACTTCAACTATGCTTCTAGTAGCTGTATTATAACGAAATACACTTCAACAACCAAGCAATCTCAAACTGTATCCCAAACGAGACTCGGTTTGCAATCACAACAAGCTTAAAAGATGTTGTTTTAGCCTGGTCTCGTTGACGTTTGAAGCCTAGCAGCACCCGAGCACTCACTAATCGGGCACACTCTTCCCACTGCTGACGTCTCAAGGGGCGCAGCATCGGCAACCTCCCAAGAGCCTGGAGGACAACCTCAGCCCCTGGCTTTTTGGCGTGTTTGACGATCTCTCCAGGGTCTTCCAGGGCCCAGGCTCTTGTTTGGTTCGCTGCCTGTCAGTCCAACCTCCAAAAAATTGGACCGGGGGCAACGTCAGCTCCAGAGAAGCACGGACGACATGTGCATCTTCATCGCCCCTATGGACTATGCATTATCCATCGTTTGCGTTATGTTACGTACCTACCTACCTCATATCCGGTGCCTTTTTCTCTTTCTTCTCTTTGTTTCATAGTTTATTAAATCCCTTTGTTCCTTCTTCAGATTTGTTTCCTATCTATTATCTCTCCTGTATCTTCTGTATCTTCTGTATCTATCTTGTATTTTCTTATTCCTTTCATTGCATCTCAAATACATAGATCTTTGATACACCGGACATATACACAGCAAAAAAGGGAATCACAACATGCTTCACTCTTCACTTCGCTCCGTCGTGGTCGGAGTTCTCGCAGCCGCTTCCTCAGTCTACGCGCTCCCACAATCAAACTCAGGATCGGGCTCTGGCTCTTCAACAGCATGCAACAACTCTCCCGACCTCTGCGACCGCAGCTACAACAACATGACACACATGGGTGCCCACGGAAGCTCCTTTCTTCGAGATGGCAACAACGGACTCGCGGCCGCAGGTAACCAAAACTACAACGCCACAGATGCCCTCGACGCTGGCATTCGTCTGCTTCAAGCTCAAGTACACAAGGAGAACAACACCCTCCGCTTGTGTCACACATCGTGTGGTCTTCTCGATGCTGGCCCGCTTGAGGACTGGTTGAGCAAGATCAACGACTGGATGAAGGCCAACACCAACGAGGTTGTTACTCTTCTACTTGTCAACTCTGATGATGCCAAACCTACTGAGTTTGGCAAGGCTATCAACGGTTCCGGTATTGCTGAACTGGCTTATGCACCATCTGGACAGAATGCGACCAGTGAGTGGCCTACACTCAAGTCTATGATCGATAAGAGCACACGCCTGGTCACATTTGTCACCAACATTGACGCCACCACTGAGTATCCCTACCTGATGCCCGAGTTCGACCACGTTTTCGAGACGGCATTCGAGGTTCCCACCATCACCGGTTTTAACTGCACCGTCACTCGTCCTTCCAAAATCGACGACGGCGCCTCAGGCTTGTCCGAGAACTTCATGAGTCTCATCAACCACTTCAAGTACCAGAGCCTCTCAGAGAACAGCGACTTGTTTCTCCCCGACACGGAGAACATCGACACCGTCAACAGCAACAGCACCAGCGAGGATGGCTCGCTGGGCAAGCATCTCCAGCAGTGCCAGAAGGAGTGGGGTGCCGCCCCCAACTTTGTCCTGGTCGACTTCTTCGAGAAGGGCGAGGTTCTCGCTGCGGCGGATAAGATAAACGGCATCTCTGGCGCCACTGGACGTGAGGAGGTCTCAGACGAGTCAATGGGCAGCGCCACTGACAGACAAGTCGGCATGGTAGCCTTGACTGCCTTTGTCGCTGCCGCCGTGCTGTTGGTGTAAAACAACACCACGAGTTTCAGAATGCGCTTAAGCATTCAACTCTATTCCTTTGTATTCACTCTTCGACATGCATTTCCAATTTTCTTACACAGGTTTTTTCGAAACGACCTGCCGTTTAATCCGGTCTGGTCACATTGGCATATAGCGCGGCGTTTGGGATAGCAAGATTCCTTTTGATAAATTGTGTTTCAGGATAGGCACAGGGTCCATCGATCGATAGAATCGTCGGTTTGGGCTGCATAGATGCATAGACTTGGAAAAACTTGGACCCGATAGACAGATGATATAACCTCATCTTCAAGATAGACCCAAATGAAATGGCATAGATGCCACATTCAGTAACTCTACTGTTTATATTGTGTCGATATTGTTCTTGAATAGTGTAAATTCTAGGAATTAGCCAATGCCAGTAATATTGTCAGTAATTTTGACATCATGAAGTCAGGCATGGTCGTTCAGGCTGTGAGGGTTTCTCGACCAATTGGCAGCTAGTTCTGGCTTCTCTCCATCTTACGACCCATATGTATGTAGTCTTCAACTATCCCCCCCCATTCCACCTTCACTCTTAACGAGATATCACATTATCTACTCAAACCTCCTTCAGAACCCGCCAAAATGGATTACGCAAGTATCGCCACGCCAGAGTCGTGCTATGCCGACTTTTGCCTTCTCCCCGTAAGTAACAGCCATCCACGTCCTTGCAGCGCAAGAGCATCGTACGTGGACTGATACTAACACCGAGCAGATCGGAACGGGAAATGCCTCTGTCGCAGAGGACATTGCTGAGGTGCAAAGGGTGCTCAAGGCGAGCGGCTTGAAGTATACGCTTCACTCTGCTGGAACCACAGTCGGTGCGTCATTCCCGCCCTGTTTCGCGTGCCTCGTCTCCTAAGCGCGCATGGACATGCTAACACGGTGATGCTTTAGAGGGTTCCTGGGACGAGGTCATGGCAGCTGTGGGAAAGGCACATGCTGTTGTGCATCGTCGCGGCGTGGTGAGGGTTCAGTCATCCATGAGAATTGGTAGCCGGTAAGTTCTAACATTTTGCTTTGTTTTATTACCCATGGATGCCTTTTAAGAGTGGATGCTGATTATGGATGCGTTAAAGAACGGATAAGAAACAGACTGCTGAGAGCAAGGTCCAGAGAGTTGAGAACATTCTGGCCAAGGACGAGTCCAAGTAGAGACATAGCATAGTTTCAACTTGCATGTAGGACAAGCATGATGCTAGATACTCTACACTATTTGGAGCAGACCAATGCATGATTCTACAACTCATCTACAGTGGTGAAATCTTCCACCTTATTGTGACTTGAAAGTATCGCCATCTACAGTCCTCCGTCCTGTCCCGGTCAACCGAATCCCAAAATGCTTAAGTGTCAGTTTATTCCCCAGACCTGAAGAACAGCGGGAGTAATTATCACGTATTTTGACAAATCCACCAAGCCGGCTTGCCTAAACCGAATCGCCGCCCCGGTTGGTAGGGCCCTGTTACTCCCCGCCACGGAGCCCATTATCTCCGGGCGGGAGACCGAGACCGATGCCCGCCGGCAATACCATTTTGTCGTCTCGATGATGCATATTGTGTTTGACAGATAAGTGGGATAGTCCGGGCTGTAACGGTACTACATTACTGTGTGCACACTATTGGCCCGGAGTTGACTTTGTAGGTGAATGTTGATTCAGGCGGCTCTGGGTAGGTATTGGCACATTTCGGCTCCTGAATCTGGAGCCGATATAGATGTCGGTTCCGGTGACGAGAGCGGATTAGGGTCGTGTTGGGGTAACTTCGAATTTGGCCGTTTATTGACCATGTTTGGAAATAGTCGCTGAACCATCGATATCAAGGTGTACTGCAAAGTGGTTCGTGTGGTCCATTCTTATTACTCCTTTTGGCTTTGGACAGTTTGTGTGTCCCATATTCTGAGTTGGTTGTCATGCAAGTCCATTTGGTAATATCTTACCGGACATGATTCTCCATGTTGATAGTGCTACATAAATTCAGTCACATGGTGTAGTTGTGTTTGGCGTTTGTCGAGATAACGAGTACTAATTTACTACCAGATGATCTTAGGAAAGACATCTCTAGAAGCTGGTCTGAGTTTAGACTGAAGCTATACAAGAAAAGAGAAACCATGATAACAGAATCGCTAGTCATGGACGAGAACATTCTAATTATTATACCTTAGATACACCAACTCTCACTATAATTGAGATACAACAGCTTCTGCGGGGCCGGCAATTGTTCCCGGTCGACACACGCCTTTGATCTTCCCCCACATTCTGGTGATAATCAGACTTTATCTCTCTATCTCCATGCAGCTTGACATCTTTCACAGTGACGACAAGATAAAGCCCGGACCGGACCGGAGACAGGTTCAAAAATTTAAACATTCCCGGCTCCTTGCTTTATATTTGCTCATTCAAATGCCGAACGCGAACGCCCGATCCAAGCAAGATCTGGGAAGGGTAACCTTGACTTGCAGTTGAGGGAGTGGAGACTTACAGGGAATTGTGCGGAACACCACGGGTCGGGAGTTGGAGTGTGGGTTTTGTTGTGGCGATGGCTTCATTTCTTAGGAGAGTGTCATTAGGGATTCTTGTAAAGGGACGACAGAAATCCAATACCACTTAAACTCGACTGGAGAGTCTTTCAGACTATTCTACGTTTGCAATACGGTCTTCTAGTAGCATTTGAACTGCTTTGAACCCAACATATTAGATACACTGGACTTTCATGAAGCATATTTGCCTATTAAAAGTGGCACACCTCATACTCCCAGTTTCAAATAATTCTACACATCCCCAATCCAGCCTCCTATATACCACCATCTTGATATCAGATTACAGCAGTCTTGGTGTTGAAGTACCAGCTTTTCGTCCAGAGGTCTGCTGTACTCATACTTTCTGTATTCGGTTAAGAAAAATCCGCTTTGTAAGCTTAGATCCAGGCGGCTGGGACAGACTCTCGAGTTGGGGCATTTTGACTTACACCCAGCCTACATCAATATGGAAATAAGAATAACATGTTTATTTATTCAAAGCTTCTTTCACTCTATATCATTCATCTGGGTATTTTTTCCATCCATCTTTGTCCACTCATAATCCAGTCTAATTACCACTCATGGATCGATATTTGTCATAACCATCTTGGTGGTCACAAACTCGTCAATGCCATACTTGCTTCCTTCTCTTCCAAAGCCGCTCTGCTTGATACCGCCGAACGGCGCAGCAGGATCACTGAGTATGCCTAGATGTTTCATGTCAGTCACTTTGAGGCATCATGCCAAGATTGGGCAAAACTCACCACAGTTGACACCAACCATACCAACTTCTAGAGCCTCGGCCACTCGGTAACATCGGTTCACATTGTTGCTGTAAAAGTAACCTCCGAGACCAACATCACTGTCGTTTGCAAGCTCGATGGCCTCCTCTTCGGTATCAAAAGCAAAGAAGGCAGCCACGGGACCGAAAGTCTCTTCGCCGCAGATCTTCATGCCAGGCTTCATATCAGTCAACATTGTGAGATCGAAGTAGTTAGGTCCAAGGTCCGGTAGACGCTTTCCGCCGTGAATTAGCTTGGCTCCCTTGGAAACAGCATCTTCCACGTGCTCGGCGGCCTTGGCTACAGCACGGCCGTGGATAAGAGGACCATGTGTTGTCTTCTCATCCAGGCCATCGCCAACAACAAAGGCCTTGACTTTCTCGAGGACTAGTTGGACAAACTTGTCGTAGATACTGCGGTGCACCAGAATGCGATTGGCGCAAACGCAGGTTTGACCTGAGTTGCGGAACTTGGAAGCAAGTAGGCCTTGGACAGCCTTGTCTAGGTCTGCATCTTCGAAAACAATAAAAGGAGCGTTTCCACCCAATTCGAAGGATAATTTCTTGATCGTTGACGAAGACTGGCTCATAAGCAGACGACCCACGCCTGTTGAGCCGGTGAAGGAGACCTTCTTAACCTTGGGATGTGTAGTCATGACCTGACCAACTTCAGCTGTGTTATCAAGAGCTGTAATAACATTAACGACACCAGCAGGAATTCCAGCACGATGCGCCAGTTCCGCGAGAGCAAGAGCAGTAAGAGGAGCTTCAGCGGGAGCCTTGATAACAACAGTACAGCCAGCTGCGAGCGCTGGTCCAGCTTTGCGGGTGATCATAGCAGCGGGGAAGTTCCACGGCGCAATGAGACCGCAGACGCCCACGGGCTGCTTGATGGTGGAGAGACGGCATGATGGGTTTGAAGCCTCGATGGTCTCTCCATAAATGCGAGGGGCCTCCTCTGAAAACCACTCGAAAAAGGACGCAGCGTATTTGGTCTCGGTTCTGGCATCGGCCAAGGGTTTTCCATTCTCGAGGGTGATGAGCCGCGCAATGTCTTCCCCGTTCTCTATCATGAGATCATACCAGCGGCGGAGGAACCGGGACCGCTGGCGTGCGGGGGTCTTGCGGTATGTCTTGTATGCTTCATCTGCTGCGGCGATGGCGGCTTCTGTATCGTTGGCATCGAATTCAGGACAGCTTCCGAGTTTTTCGAGGGAGGATGGATCTGCAGGAGAGCAATGTTAGGGTATCTGAGTATGTAGCTACGGATAGAAGTGTAGGTGGTTGGAGCGCTTACTCTCAACGTCAAAGACCTTGTTGGACTTTGCAGGAACCCATTGACCATTGACATAACATGCGTTTTTGAGGAGCGTGGGATCGCTAAGCTGCAGAGACTAGCAATGGGACAAGATGTCAGTTGAGGTTGCCTTTGGTAATTGTTGAGATGCAGGAAAGCTGCCACAATAAGAGGCGGACATGGGGGAATGTTACACACCTTTGGAGCTGCCATGATGCTTGCCGGTTTACTTTGCTATCAAGGTAGGAAGATATGATGTAAAACACGGTTGAGACTTTGGATGATAGGTAGCAGTATATAATATGGCAGATGGCAACTTATCCATATATCTTATCAATTTCACCCGTAGATATTCTTGCTTACAATTCAATCCATCGGACCTCTATGTCGCTTCCGGTAAGTATAGGTAGCATCTTGTTACAATGGTCACTGGCTATGACAGCGCGATTTGGCCGAGAACACGGCGGCAACCGGCCTGTTGGTGACAGCTCTGAGTGGACGGCGCAATGCAATGATGACGGTGCAGCGCATCTCTGTGTGTGCGAACCGTTACATTTTTACGATCCCGGCACCGATTGGGAGCCGGGCCGGTGAGAGGTGTGTATGATGATGCAAAGGGTGTTTATGAGGGGAAGAAGAGTAGAGAATGTGGGAGTGGGATTATCAGGATACGGATATGGAGGTGTAAGTACTAGGTCCGCATCGGAGGGGGGAGGATGTGGGGGAGGTCATGCCCAAATTTTGAAGTTTTAATCGCCCAATTGCTAACAGCAGTTGAACTTCAGTGGAGAATAGTTGCCCCACGGGGTTCTTTTTCGGAACCGACACTCAATAACTGTGAGAGCCGGCGGGGGATGATGGGAGCCGACAGCTGGAGACTAGACCCCCAGATGGAGACACGAGACCAGTGAAGAACGGGAAGCTTCAGGCGCTCTGATCGCTGAGTGCACAGACACTTACAGGTTTTGGGTAGGGGTGGTTGAAGTACCGACATTTATTCTATCATGGACATCAAGCAGATAGACTCAACAAGAAGATGTTGATGGTAAGGCATAAACAGATGCCAGGTCGATATTGATCCTATCTACTATGACAAAAGAGCAAAATCACCACTTACTACAGCTCTCCCTTATCATCTCCATCAGACCCAATTCGAATAACATCCCCATAAGATACTTCCGCCAACTTCCGCCGTGGAAACCAAAGATACAAGTTTGCCACGCCAATTCCACACTAAACGCCGGGTCCCCTTCCCCAAGAGGTCCCGTGAGATCTGCCCCTCGCGCTCCGGCTCTGAGCCGGCCGGTCTCTCGACTCCGGCCCCACGATGTCTCCCCCAACTGCAGCAAACCATTCTCCGTTCTCCATGAGCCGCAGGCAAATGCAATGCCAATTGGCAGGCAGGGGCGGGACATATCGAGGCCCTCCATTAACTTTTTCTTTGAACCATGGGCTAGTTAGTATGGGCTGCTAGACTTGGTGGCACCTCCGATACCGTTGCCAATTGCTATAATAGCTTCTCTCTCCCCGGCTTTTAACATCGACTTTGCTTCTCCTCAGGACATCTTGATTATCTTTCCTCACCTTCACACTTGAGATACCCAGAGGAAAACATCTATTTCATTTCTAGACATCTTCACTTCCTTCGCGATGCCTTCCTTCGTTGAGACTCCCGTTCGCACGGAGATTCCTGGCCCCGTCTCCAAGGCCAGCACCAAGCGTCTCGATGCTATCTTCGATGCCCGTGCTGTCCACTTCGTTGTCGACTATGACAAGTCTCAAGACAATTAGTAAGTTTCTGCCACTCACACCATATTCAAGACTCCATTAACTCACACCTTCAAGCATCGTCGATGTTGATGGCAACAAGTACCTCGATGTCTACGCCCAGATCGCCTCCATCCCCGTTGGCTACAACAACCAGACTCTGATCGAGGCCGCCAAGTCCCCCGAGATGATCTCCGCCCTCGTCAACCGACCCGCCATTGGAAACTTCCCCTCCGACCAGTGGGTCGACATCCTCCGCAACGGCCTCATGAAGGTTGCCCCCAAGGGCCTCAGCTACATCTTCACTGCCCAGTCCGGCTCAGAGGCCAACGAACTGGCCTACAAGGCCGCCTTCATGCTCTACAGCCGCCGAAAGCGTGGCAACGCCGACTGGAACGAGGAGGAGATTAGCTCTTGCCTTGAGAACTCCAAGCCCGGCTCCCCCGAGCTCGCCATCATGAGCTTCCAGAACTCCTTCCACGGCCGTGGTTTCGGCTCTCTCTCCACCACCCGCTCCAAGGCCGTTCACAAGCTTGACATCCCCAGCTTCAACTGGCCCCAGGCTCCCTTCCCTGCTCTCAAGTACCCTCTCGAGGAGCACGTCGAGGACAACGCCGCTGAGGAGAAGCGATGCCTCGAGGAGGTTGAGCGCATCATGACCACATGGCACTGCCCCGTTGCTGGTCTCATCGTTGAGCCTATTCAGTCCGAGGGTGGTGACAACCACGCCTCCCCTGCTTTCTTCCAGGGTCTCCGTGACATCACCAAGAAGCACGGCTGTGTTCTCATCGCTGATGAGGTCCAGACCGGCTTCGGTGCCACCGGTTCCTTCTGGGGACACGACCACTGGAACCTGACCTCCCCTCCTGACATGGTCACCTTCTCCAAGAAGGCCCAGACTGCCGGATACTTCTTCGGCAACGAGATGCTCATCCCCGACAAGGCCTACCGCCAGTTCAACACCTGGATCGGTGACCCAGCCCGTGTCATCATGTGCAAGGCTGTCATCCAGGAGATCCTCGACAAGAAGCTGGTTGAGCAGACTGCCCGTGTCGGTACTCACCTGTATGCCGAGCTCGCCCGTCTCGCTGCCAAGTACCCCGACCACATCCAGAACCTCCGTGGAAAGGACCAAGGTACCTTCATCGCCTTCGATACCAAGGACCCTGCAGGCCTCGTCCGCTCCATGCGCCACATCGGTGTCAACATCGGTACCTGCGGCACAAACACCGTCCGCCTTCGCCCTATGCTCATCTTCCAGGAGGAGCACATCCCCATCCTTATCAACTCCTTTGACAAGGTTATTGGTGCTCTGTAAATTGGCTATACGCTCGAGTATCAAAAAGGGATTAGGTTTATATGCATTATGTCTACTACTAGCGTTGCATTGTTTTTTGTCTAATTATAAATGGTCTTTTATGGGGGATATCTAGGGAAAAGAAAATGGTCTGGATACCGATTAACTGGTAATACACTACGATCAGTGGGAACAGAAGGCGTCGATTCAGACGAAACCGGTTCTACATAAGGCGTACTATAGGATACTGGAAATTATAAGAATTACCATCACTTCCATTAAATTGCTTTCGATTACTTCAAGTGTGCTATATGTGAAGTGCGACTACTTGGTAACTCATGGTAGCAATGGCAACATCGGCTTTGATTACACAACTCCGTCATGGAAGATCCGAGCCATTGGCCCCCAATACATAATCTGTCAGCTGTTGTGTGTTATTTCCCGAATCTCTACCGGTCATTACCGATTCCACGCGTCGCTCGGCAATACTCTCGTTCTTGGTGTGTTGTAAGTCTGCAACCAATTTGGGATACCCTCTGAGCACTTTACACCAAGTGATATCTTACCTGTCACACACTCCAAGACGAATGTGTATCATCGAAGCCAGCCTGCAGTCTGACAAGGAATACACGTAAACACGCGGCTTGTGAACCAGGTGTGTTATTGCAGCGTGCCGCTGAACCAGGGATGAACGGGGTCGAGATGCCTGCGGTGGCTTGCAGTAGCAGGTAGAAGCAACCGTCACATTCGTCAAAGCGGCTGCACAGCAGAGATACATAGCGAAGAATCGGAACACATCTGAATGTATCAGTGACATGCAATGGGAAGAGAGCTTATGTCGGATTTGGTCGGCTGAGTGAAAGCTCCGACCAAGTGTTTTGGGATTTCGGAAGAGGCTGGCGAGATGCAATGCAATCTCAAGATCCAAATTCCTTTTTCCTCACCCTGGCGGTTACTCCATCGGGGGAGGTTTGAAAGATCTTACTGGCCACACGGGATTTCTTTTTCTTTTCTTTTTCGTTCCCACTGTAAAGGATTGTGAATGATCTGAGGCAGCCACCAACAGCGATGCTATGGAAGTGCAGAAGCAGAGTTATGCGAACCATTGAGAAGCAGGAGATCTTATGAGAGAGATTGAGATCTCGGTTTACTCGAGCAGGGTACTCGTTAGATTGAGTCTGGGGTAAATGCAGTTTTTGAGTCATGCTGTTGATACACGGGATAAAGTCAAGGGTCGCACCATCGGCATTATTGCTCAGAACCGACAGAGCTTATAACACATGAAGTTGGTTAGTATTCTATGAATATAGGTGATGTACATACTTGTGTGATAGGAGGAAAGTAGTGAGATATCAGACTATGACTGTGTTGATCTAATAAAGCGAGGTCTGTATCTGCGCAATAGCTTAGACTATTATTCGAAGTACCACTGTGGTGGATAGTCTAAGAGACCTTGCACATACGCCAACATACTCAATACCCGATTTACAGCCAACCCCACAGAAGCCAAGGTTTAATCCTGTCAATGCTTAGCTGCAAGTGCCTTATCAACCAAATAAAATGAGGCGTGGGTGGTCTATGACTTGATGAATGTACGGCATCAATGGGTGGAAGTGGGCTCCGGAAATGGATGGTTGTAGGTAGGCGGCTTACACGGCAACATATTCACTCCACGCTATCTTCAACATCAGCAACTGGTTATTCTGTGTTCAAAGCCAGCTAGTAAATGAGCTAGTATTATGATTTCCCCATATCTCTACCCCTGTCTGTTCCAAGTGACATCTTCCCCCATTGCCAGAGCGTGCAACATCATTCGTCTATACTGGGGAACCTGTTGACTGGGTGGATGGTCTTTGATCGCCCTGCATCTGCTGACCAAGACAGTATGTGTTGATTACAATATGGAATAGCCGAGTTCTTTAGGTCCTTTCGGAGAAGATATCTCACGATGTTAAACAATGCCGAGTGTTATCTTGCTTTGCTCTCTTATAGTATTCTCACATTCTAGTGACGATGCTGGGGATGTCACGTTCCGCCCCGCTCCGCTCCGCCGTTGAGACAACTCGCGGGGGGCATATGCAAATGCACTCTCATCACCTCCCGCCTCAGTCAACTCTCCAGTTCCTGTAGTCTTCCAATTACTTGGGCAATATTGTCTAGGAATCCTAGCAGATCCAATGCATTTACTGGCTGTATCATGAGGATGATCCACATACACAGATATACACGCATCCCTGGCACCCCTGGCATCTCCGTAACATCCAGTTCTTACATGGCGTATGAGTTGAGGGTATCAGACCAAAGGAGAGTATGATTCGGTATATCTTATGAGTAATACAGTATGGTTCATTGTCACAGTTATTGTCAAGATCAGTGACTACTTTCTGATCCCCTCAGCTGAAGAGCTTGTCTGCATGTTACATGCAACCATCCCACTCTAATAATACTACATGAATTAGTCGGGATCGACCGCCAACCGCATCGAACTTCACAACAAGCTACAAGGCACCTGCTGCTCAGTCAACAAAGCCGGCAGAGACCGTCTCATACCGTACAGCAAAAAGCAAAGTGATATACCCTCGCTCACTGCAACCAATTGGCGTTGCGCGCCAACCAGCTCCTTTTGCCCAGCATCGCAAGCCTGCAGCAATATAACAGCTGCAAAACTGCAGGGTCGGGATCAGCATGACCTTGAATGCTTTTATTAGCGCCTTTCCTAAACACACGAAGATCAAACTCGGAATCTAGAAGCTCTCAGGCTGTGGATGGCGTTTTGTAGTTGCTGTTAGACGACATCTTTATCAAGGCCATCTCCCAACTCCGAACCCCCAATTTTATCGTAAGATTCACGACGATTGCATCTTCAATCTTTAAGCTCAATGTGTTGAAGTCGAAACTGCACAACGTACTCTCAACTTTTACTCAGTCTCAAATCAATTGATAAAGTGAATCATTCTGCGGTTCGGCCCACTAACTGCACTAAAACCTGACACTAGCTTCGCTCCCCGCGTCTGATCTTATTTCATCTCCTGTCTTTCTATCATTTCTCAGCCTTGGGTTCTTACTTATTCAAGACGACGAACAGCCTCGACCATCTTATCCTAAAACGCATTCACGGCCCGTCTTCTATCGTTCTATTACATTCACGACTAACTACCGAAAACAAAAGACAAAAGCTACCTACTGGGATCTTTATACACCCAAGCTCAGACCCTTGCATGCTGTCACAGTTGCTTTTGGAAAGCTGACTGTTGATAATTGAGTTGGCCGACGCCTACTAGTCGCTGCTATTCCTCTGCATCCACCCACAGGGTCCTGGATGGAGCCATTCGCTTCCCAAGCCTCGATCTACTTGTACCTATCCGTGGGCCGCAAAACCACTTCGATCCATTCGACTTCAACTATCAAACCCAATTGTCGCCGACTCCTAAAGCTCAGCTAGACGTCGCCCAGTGTCGCCTCGCCGTACCTCACGGCTTCTCACGTCTTTCACTGGGATCTACGGGCTTCCCGTCGCTCGAGGTCCCAGGAGGCCATCCGCTCCGCCCGCCAACGGCCCCGCGCTACCTCGCGCATCATCGTGACGGGAAAAGGAAATGGACAAGCAACAGCAGAACTTGCACAAGAATAAGCAGCGCCGCGAAGCCGAAAGAGAGCGCAAACGAGCCCTTCGAGCGTACGTCCCCCGATACCTGCGCAGTTACCTACCCCATTGCGCGCCGGAATCCTTGGAGGAGTCACGATACAGCAGCATGTGCTGCTTCATTCTTCTCCTCGAATTGCCGCTGTGCAAACCCAGCCTATTACCTGTCGCCTACTTCCTTGCATTCAATTACTTTTACGGTTGCAAAATACTGATTGACCTCGTGTTGTAGCTGCGACGGTTGCCGACGTCAGAAGGAGAAATGTGACGGTGGTGTACCATGCCGGAGGTGCACGCGCCTGCATCGTCAATGCGAGTTCTTGGGTCCGACTGCTAGAGACGCCGATGGCGGTGATGGCGCTGCAAGGTAAACCAAAATGCTTCGAGTTCATATCTTGAAATGCCATCAAGGTTGCTGACGCATGAATCATCTGTAGGAACCGGTCTGGTGCAGGCAGCGCTGAGCTCCTTCAGCGGGTCTCGTACATGGAGAAGATCATCACTCACTATGCCGGCAGTGTTCCACTGGACACAGAATCGCTGAAAGTCATGGCTGAAGCAATCGACAACAAGAATGTAGATGCCACCCAAGTTCAGCGACAAGCGCCGATCATGGACTCTCCTGGCTCTGAATTCCTGGGCGCAGATGATGAGAACTACACCGTTCAGCCCTTGGATAACAATACTACTCGTAAGACTTGCCTTCTGAAACTGAAGCGAAAAAGTAAATGCCTAACCTCTCCTCATAGATTACTCAGGCGAATTCTCTCATTGGAACTTCTCAATGCGGATCAAGCAGTGGATCGAGCAGTGTGTGCCAGAACGTCGCGTATGTATCATTTCGTTTTGCTAAGACGATCTAGACTAATTTTTCCTTAGGATGCACCAGGGCCCCTAAGTTTCAAAGAGTATTACCGAGCTGAGGAACTCCAATCAGCCGATAACACACGGAAGTCTCTTTCTGAGTTGCCCCCTCGATATGTTGCTGAGTTTCTCATTCAAGCATTTTATAAACATGCCGAGACCAACTACTTTTATGTTGAGCGCGGATGGCTCACTGATCAGATTGAACTGATCTATCAGAATCCTGGTGCATTGTCTCGTCGCGAAGTTGGGACACTATGCATGATTTGGATTATCATGGCTATTGGTACTCAATACGCGTACTTGGACTCCATTTCGGGAAGAGATGCGTACGGAAAGTCTACTGACACAAGCCCGTTCTCTGAGGATGCAATCGGTGTCAAGTTCTACCAGGAGGCCTGCAAACTTGTTCCCGACGCTATCACTGTTGCATCACTTGAGAGCGTCCAGGCCATTCTACTTATTGGCATTTACACACTGCCACTTGATGCCTCGGGGTTGTCATACATTTACCTTAATCTTGCAGTCAAGCTCGCCATCCAGAATGGTATGCACAGGAGGTGGCCTGCGGGAGGACTTGACCCATACGTCCGTGAAACGAGGAATCGTGTTTGGTGGACAGCCTACACGACAGAGAAGTATGTCCATTTGGTGCGTTGGTTAACATTTGACGGCTAACCATCCAACAGGCGAGTCGGTATCTACCATGGACGGCCGCTGTCCATTCAGAGTAAGGACGTTGATGCAGAGATGCCTGTTGATCGACCAGACATCATGCCATCCAATGCTACCAGTATTGCGCACATGCTCGCAACACTACGATTGAACCAGGCTCTTGGGAAAATCGCACACGAGATGTATGCATATGCACTATATTAACTGCCTCTTTCGTGGAAGTTTAAGCTAACTATGATTAACAGCTCGGTGCTTCGAACCTCACAAAAGCACGAAATGAACGAGGGTTTGCAGCGAGTTATCGATATGAAGGAAGAGCTTCGGAGATGGTGGGACGCGCTCCCTGAAACTGCGTTCCACGAAGAAGTTAATCCTCAGAATCCGATTTCACGAGCAGACACCCATCTGAAGTTAGAGTACTGTCTTCTGCGGATGTACGCTGGACGGCCCTTCATTCTGCCTCGCGAGGTTGTTCGCGGCAATGCAAGTTCGTCCAGCTCACCCGCTGATTCTAACAGCCAGCGTCCCAACACCCCACACAAGTCGAATCCTCGTTCGATTCTAGTTGCCGACTGTGTTGAGGCTGCTTTGACCATTGTTGATACTTGCCATCTACTCCAGAGCACCATCGGCCTCGCACGCGCGTCGTATACAGAATTCAGTTCTTGCCGTGCTGCTCTACTTGTCATCATTACACAATGTTTACAAAGGAAGACAGACAGGCTTCGTGACGCTCTGCGTATGGGCATGGCCATGATCAAGGAGATGTCAGCAGGGGGAGAATCAGCCCGCTCCGAAGCCTCCCTGATCGAGGTTTTTGAACGTGCTATCTCGCGACTAGATGCCACTGGCGATCCCTCAGGTCGGGAGACCGATTACTCGCGCTTCAAAAAATGGGAACTGTTATGGAAGAACGACGTGCCTGTTCAGGACTTCAGGCAAGACGAATCGCCCGAGGCTTCAATGCCTATGCCTCAAAACCCAAATACGTTTTGGAGGGGGAGCACAGGCACAACTGCTCGACCTGGTATGCCAGTGATGCACGCCCCAAGTCCCTTTGTGGGCATGGATACCAACTTCCCGTCCGTACCCCAAGTTATGGATGAGTTTTCAACACTTTTTGGATACGGCTTCGGCCCGAGTCCTGAAGCCATGGGTGGTACGGCTAATGGGGGCATGTGGATGGGACCCTGAAAGACTGCAAGTGAATCTCTCAATTCGTCACTTCACATACTTGAAGAAGAAGGGGGGCATTACTAGCTGACCAGGCGCGCTCCAACGAAGTCACGATTCGGCTGAGACGCCGGAAAAGTCTGACTTCCGGAGTTTGTGGGTTGCTACAATTCCACAACGGAGTGTGAGGTCCTGTAAAGAGCCCGATCATGGAAACTGCGGGGGCATTGTCGAGATATGCTGCTGACAAGACCATCCTGTTCACAAAGGTATGCAAGTCTAAGCATTGACTCTGGGCATCAGGCCTGATGCATGTGAGGTTCTGACACCTGAGTTCTCGACACGCCATTATCTATGTTGGCTCGTCATGGGTGTACATTGAATCAGCTAGGGGCAAAAGGAAGTACAGCAGCCGACATAATGGTGTCTGGTTGCTTCAAAAGCATGAGAATGTACGAGTTTGCATTTCCTTTCTCGTCTCTCGAAAAGTCTGCAATAATTTTGGACCCATTGGGGGCTGCAGGCCTTTCATTCGGGGGCTTTATTATAAGAGTACAACAAAGCTTGAAGAGGTTGAACAACACTCTGTATTGTTACAGACTAAAAAGGAAGGGAATATACCAGGATAAAAAGTCGGCACGACACAATTGGATAGTATGAAAGTATTTTAATACCACTGTAAACATTGAGATTAAAGCAATGGCATTATTCAACTACGGGACAAGCTTGCCTCTCCAGAAAACGTCCACTCTGAGCGAGATGAAAACGATGTGAGGGACAAGTATAGGCATTGAAACAAGCATGATCATTGATTAGGCTGTTAAATAAACTACTGTTACAGATACTGCTCCCACACAATAAAGTCAGGACAATATACACCTCCCGTTCCTTGCTCCAATCACGTATCCATATACACATAAACCAAACAGTTGCTTTAGGCGCGCTGTGTCTGTCGCCTCTGGGCTTTTCGCATCTCCTTCTCCTTCTCCTTCTCGAGATATCGCTTTTGAGCCTTGGCATCGAGGCCCTTGAGCTCGGCATCACGCTTGGCCTTGCGGGCCTTCTCCTTCTCAACGAGAAGCTCCTCTTGGCGCTGGCTCTCGGCGCTCTTCTTGAGCTCGCTGATGGCGTTCTCGCGGATGGTGCGGACCTTCTTGGAGACCTCAGGGCGGAAGTGGGCAACCTTGACGAGGACGTCGGGAAACTGGAGGAAGTGCGAGAAGAGAGGCAGGAGGGTGTCGTAGTTGCCGTTGGAGGGCAGGGCGTACTTGAGGAACAGGCGCTTGCGGGGGAAGGTCTCCTCAAGGGTGAGAGGCTTGTCGACGGGCTGGTCAGAGATGATCATGTACTCAAACAGGTCGCCGGCGGCCTTGATGGCAGCAATAAGCTCGGGAGTAAGCAGGGTGTCGGTGATCTCGGCGCTCTCGCTCATGACGGTGAGCCAGGCAGGAAGCTTAGGGTTATCCTTGGTGAAAGTGAGGGACACGTCGTATCGCTCGTCGCGGACTCGGCGCATGACATCCTTGTGAACAACACCCCAGACGAAGCCATCGTAGGTGCTCTTAGCATCCTTGGCGCGGATCTCAGAAGCTCCAGGGAGAGAGGGGACAGTGAGGTTCTCCTTGCCGTCGAATGGGTAGGTCACCACCTCAACGGCATCCGTGGGCGTATCAAAAGACTCGATGAAGAAGCTGGCGAGGTGCTCAAAGCCGTTGACAATAGGGTTGAACTTCTTGGTGAGAGTGAGCTTGACGTCGGTGAAAGCCGTGTTCTGTCGGCCGGTAGCGTAGGTCGCAAACTCAAAGAGGGACTTCTCCTTGATGAGCGTTTCGGGGTTGATATTCTCGTTGTCCACGGTGGGTACGCCACTGAAGCCCACGAGAGCGTACTCCTTGTGGAAGATGGGGGCGTGGGCGCGGATCCAGGCCTTGGCTCGGGAGCGATTGCGACGAGCACCGATCATGTGAAGCAGGAAGACGACACTCGAGATGAGGAGGATGACGCCCTCCATCTTGAACTCAGAGATGGAATGACGCTCGTGGACATTGTACCACTTGGTGAAGGGAACCGTGGTAGCAGCGGCGGCAGCACTTCCAGTTGTCGCATCCTGGGTGACGACCTCAGGAGCAGGACTAGGAGCTTCGGCGAAGTCGGCAAAGTCTAGATGAAGAGTGTCGCGTGTCAGTCATGATACCTCAAACCACAACGCAACTGCAGGTTCCCCCTCTTTGCGCATCGCAATATTGCGCAATTGGCCACGGGAACCGGAAGATAGCTTACCAGAGTCTGGATTGGCAGCCGCAGGGGCCTTTTCACCACCAAAGGCGTTCTTGAAGAAGGAGGCCATTTTCGTGGGGGGGTGTTCAATGGCGAACGATTTGAGAAGGCGGGCGGGAGGAGGGTTAAAAAGAGAGGCAAGGAAACGAAAAGGCCACGAGCGTAGGGGAAAGGGCCCCAAAGAAATGGGATGGGATGCGGAGAGAGCTTAGCTTGGCAAGGTGGAGAAAGCTGTCAGCTAAGCTGTAAAAGGCATCTGAGCCCAGTTGCTCATTAGCTTATATGGGGGTGTTCTAAGGTTAATAGTGGGTGATTTTGTTGTTGAAAGAGTTGTAGTTAACGATTGGGGTTTGTGTTCTTCTTTCTTTCCGTTATTTTGGTGATTTTTTAACTCAGATGGTAATATTTCAATGTCTCAGTGGCTGTTAAACACCAACGATCGTCACGACGGCCAATGAGGTAATGCGCGGGGAGAGCTCCCGTGTCACGCCATCAACTCGCTATGTCCGTGTTTAAAGGATAATAAATAGTTAATAAACGCTGCCTATTTGAACCGCTATGTCAATTTCTTGCTTCATAGCTTACTTGTGTAATACAAAGCAGTATTGGTTTGTAGAGCAAGCCAATGCTATATGTGAACAGAGAACAGCGGACAAATGCCATTGAAGACCAGCAAGTCTGCTTTCAAGAGTTTGTATCAGCGGTAGTCATAGCATATGAACCAACTGTTAATACATGCATCACTGTCTGAGGATGAAGCTGACAGAAAGAGATGGACAGTGCAACTGAAATTATCATATTAAGATAAATCAATCCTAAATGTCCACGCTGTTTACAATCTCCCATGGATGGCTGTAGCCAATATCGAATTGTCAACACCATTATAAAGTGTGTGCCTAGCTAAAGTATCAACTAGAGAACAATGTTATTTAGACATCGATGGACCCTTTCTTCGTCATAGAACAGCCTTGTTCTCATAGTTCTAAGAATAGTTCCAGAAGCCCAGCAGCCCACTGAAGAACCAGACATAGGCTATAGCCGTAGGGTGACCAAAGCGGACCCGTTGCTGTACCAACCAGTCCCTGAATACAAATGGTCGTCATGATACCCAAAAGCGCTTCAGGAGAATTAACAATTTAACAATTCTACTTCAAAACTCAGAATGGCACGAACCACAGCAGTAAAGAAATACGGCAAACAGGCAAAGCGGTCAAAAGCCGAACGCCTGTTCGCCGAGCTGCCTCAAAGCCCAGTACGGCCAAAAAAGGAACCAGATGCTAAGAAAGACTCGGTATCTCTTATAACAGAGAAAGTATCCTCGATAACAATCGATGAGAAACTAGCTGCAAAGTCAAGAACCCGACCATCGAAAAAGACTACAAATTCTATAAAAGAGACGACAATTGAGATTGATCATGCCAAGGAAGACCAAAGCCTCAAGATTTTCGAAGACGAGGATGTCCCAAAGGCTGAAGAAGCAGTTTCGGAACCATCATTAGATGAAGACGAACTTTCAAGATTAGTGAAAGCTCAAATTGCCTCAGAAGCAGAAGAGGCCGCTCAAGAAGCACAGCTACGAACCCTCACATGGGACGATGTTTGTCCACCTGGAGATCAGATCGTCAAAATCGCCGAAGCTTCTTACGCAGAAGTATACCGCGTTACGAATGACCGTGGAACAAGCATCATCAAAGTTATCCGGCTTCCCTCACCCATAAAGCCGCAGACCAAAGCCCAAATTCGCTCCGGTTTGGTCGACGAGGAACCGCATCCTGAAGAGGATATCAAGGGCGAGCTGCAGATTTCAGAATGGCTGGCCGACATCCCAGGATTTGTTGTCTACAAGGAGCGATATGTTGTTCAAGGCAAGACAACGAAGGAGCTTCTGGAGACACATCAATCATTCCAGAAGAAGATGAAGCGTCAGGATCCGGATCGAGCTCAGTTCTATCCTTCACCAAGTCGATACCTGGACGATACGCGATTTTTGGTGGTTGAGCTGGGTGACGCTGGGACGTCGCTGGAAGATTGGAAGTTGACCAGCGAAAGCCAATTATGGGACATATTTTTCTTGCAAGCCATTGCTCTGGCAAGAGCCGAGGATCTTGTTATGTTCGAGGTAACTCATGCTACAACTCTCTCCCATTTAATCAATCACTAACTCGTCTAGCATCGTGACCTTCATGAGGGTAATCTATGTATCCGGCAAGTTCGCTCACCTCGGATGATAGACTCTCAATTTGAAGGGTTCTTTGGCTTCTCAGGCTTGGATATTACTATTCTAGACTATGGCCTGTCCCGCGGAGAAGACCTTTCCATCGACGACGCAAAGCCCGTAGCTTTTGATCTTGAAAGAGATCTTAGTCTCTTCACCAGCACACACGCAGCACAATGCAAAGTTTACCGCCAAATGAGATCATTCCTCCTCCGGGCAGACCGCACGTGCTTACCACCAGAAGCCCATGACACCCCGTATGCCAAGGGCATTGACGGGCCGCTCTCGTGGGATGCCTATGCACCATATACAAATGTGCTTTGGCTCGCATACCTCTACGAATACATCACAAGCCACTACAAGGGCGAGAAGAAGGAGCTTGCACGATTCAAAAAGGAAACGCAAGAATTGTGGAAGTACCTAGATCCAGACGCGGGAGAAGAAGTACCCTGCTTCGGTTGTGCTGCAGACGTAGTGTGCTTTGCTGTCGAGGCTGGATGGATTCGCCAGGAACAGTTGAACGGGGCTGAAGAGTCGCTTCTTGAGCGAGAAGATAGCATCATTGGCATCCGAGAGGAGACCAAGGAAGTAAGCTGCGAGAGAACACCAATCAGAAGGTCGATCCGCAGGCGATAGATCAGGAGGATATGTGAGATGGGCTGTACAATAGGCCGGATGGTGTTCTTTGCGGTTGATCTAGGAGGTGGCGTTTATGATACCATGAATTTATTTGGAGGCAGGATACAGCTTCTAGCTAGCTTGGACTCTGCTTTGGATAGCAGAGTTGTTTTATATTTCTTGTTCAGAACATGTTGTTATACCGTCACCCATTGGTCGCTCCTTTAGAAGATAGCGTTGACTCGGCAGTGGTAACGAATAGAACAACACCAACTAAACGAGCCTTTATCGCCCCTCTTCCTCTTTCTTGTTTTTTCTTTTTCTTTACTAGTTAAACTACGGAAGGTTTAAGCTTGTCTAAGACATTTTAGAATACCTAAGTTAAACATACCTAACGAAATAGACGGTTCTGGGTTGTTGATAGTCAAGAAGACGGTAAAAGACCGATCACGTGTATGTATTGCACATGAAATGAACTGGATTGCACGCTATACATCAGTAATTATTAATGGTCTGGAATGGTCACTGCATTTAATGGATCTTGTGCTTGTAAACATATGGCTTGTTTACTTTGTTTATGATGTTTATTGGTCTATGCGGGCTAAGCAGTCGTAATGAAGCATATGCTTATGACTGATATGGATACTCTGCCGAGCCTACTTGGGTCATTGGATCAACGGGAAATGAAGACACCCAGTTTGGACAATAACACGCAACAAACGGTACGATGAATGCCGAAGTTGAGATATATTTTGTCCTACTACAGGAGACTAATTGTTTCTGTAGCTACTTTACACCTATGAATGGCCTGTTTATGACCATCAAAGAGAGATCGAATATGTACCTGACTATGACATTAGTAGTGGAGAGATGGAGTAAACAGCTCAGGTACAGGTGGAGGTACAGTAGCTGTCAACCTCGGCCTTGCTTCCGCTGTCGGCCCTGGAACTTGGGGGGATGAAGCACGGTCCCACCTGAGGTACCGAGGCTAAGATACTGCATGTTTTTGCCTCTGCTTAATGTGGTTGGCTCAGCTCTCCCAATTGTTATTCCAGCACTACAAACCACATGTCACGGCCTTCTTAACTGAATTCGGCCCTGACGCGTGAGTTCCGAGCTTGACTTTTGTTCTCTTGTCTCTGCCTCTGCCTCTGCTTCTTGGTCCCCGTATTTCTTTTATTACCCCGTTAATGCTCAATTGATAGAGACCTGAACCATGAATCTGGGGGTGATTTGATCTGATCTGCCCTGTTCATCTCTCGTCCGCCCTGTCCCGTCTCCATTCCCCAAACTCCGTCACATACCGCCTGTCGATTTGACGATCCGAACTTGCTTTTCAAGCGACCAACCACCTTCAGTAAACCTCGTCGCAGTTTATGTCGGAACAGCAATAACTTCGGGGGGTTGTCTGCTAGCAACATTGATCTTATCTCTTACGTCCGACCGTTAGCATGTCCTTCAACGGGCACCGCGCCGCCTACAACTCGGCCACTATGTCATCGTCAACAGCACCCGTCGGTCTGTCCAACAACCTCCTCTCGGCATCCATATCATCTCTGTCGTCTTCTCCATCAACACGGCATCCTTCTCAAATCTCAAAGACCTATCGTCAAGCTTCCACTTTATTCCTCACGCGTCGACTGCCGGAAGCTTTGACGACCTTACTCCCGTTAATCACTCCACCCGAACATGTTGACGACGGCGAGCCTGCGCCCGTCGCGCGAGCTTCAAGAACGACCCGAATTAAAGTCTGGAGCCTATATCTTACGATTCTGAATGGCATTGTTGAGCTGGAGCCCGAGGATGGCAAGGAAGCTTTCGGGAACCAGGAATGGAGAGCCTTGTGTACCAAGGTCCGTGAAGGAGAAATATGGGACGAGGTTGTTACGAATGGTTACCACGGTGTTGAAGGTGACGTCGATTCAGACGTGGTTATCAATCTGTAAGTCTCTTTCAATGTGTGGGTTTGGACATGTACTAACTCGGACAGGGCAACAATACTGTTGGCACATGCTCGTGACCAAAAACTAAACCAGCACAAACTTGAGGCCTATTTGGCCGCCTCTAATACTCCCAATCTTGATGTTGCTGGGCGACTTACTGAATCGGCGAGCTCGCCCACTTCAAATCGTTATAGGTCTCCAGCCAAAGGAGCAAGTGGCGCAAATACGCCTCGAGATCTAAATGCCCGAGTCAAGATTCTCGAGTTGTACACATTGCACGTGCTTTTGCGCAACAACGAATGGGACTATGCTCGTGAATTTATCAGCGTCAGTTCTGTCCTGGACGAGGAGCGCCGTGAAGCTTTTCTACAAGCCTTGCAGAGCCTTCATGATGAACAGCAAGAGCAGGAAAGACAGGAGAACGAGGAGCGTGAACGACAAGAAGATGAGCTACGAAAAGAGATCGAAGAGGCAAAGAGACTGCGCGCTGAGAACGAGGAAAGAGAGAGAAAGCGAATAGAAGAGGAGCGCGCGAAGCGCGAAGGGAGCGAGGTTGACTATGGGGTTGACGATACTGCCAGTCACACTGGATCGGCTCGACCCCGGAAAACTAGAACTTCGTCGTCTTCGTCTTCAAGACAATCCAGACCACAAGGCACCACAGGCCGGGCAGCATCCAAGGCAAATGGCAAAGCAGTCTCACGCGCCCCAGCTCTTACATCACGCGCCTCCATGGCAATTACACATCTCCGGAGCGTTATCGAGCAGCTCGGGTCGTCTCTCAGTGCGAACCCCATGCTCCTGTTCAAATTTATGGCGTTTATCATGGGTGTGATTCTTATGTTAGGCAATACTAACATCCGTGAGCGAGTGAAGCGAATACTTGCGGTCTTTTGGTCCAAGGTCAAGGGCACAGCCGGAATGGGTGTCAAGGTCAGCTATATATGATTGGTGTTTTCATATGTATTATTTAGTATTTCATGCGTAACGAGGAGTATCTGGTTGGGCCTTTTTGGTTTTCTGTTTTTGCATTTCAGATGAGATGTGGTGCTCACAAGCAAGTTCTGTCGAAGTTGAATAAGGAACAAGCTGGTCAATATTGTAATTACTAGATAGCTGTCGCTCGATCCAAAAAACCACACTTTTTACATTCCATGTTACGCCTAGAACACCTGTGATGCCAGATTCAAATATTGAATGCAATCCACGAAACACCACTCCACGGCCCAGCCCAGGCCTCGATTTCGCTAGTATTGCGTTGTACGATTCGTTTTCTTCTGGTAGAACAACTGTGAAAAGGAAAAAGGTTAGCATATACAGGCGAAAAGAAGGAAGTAATCAGATTACTCACATCTGTCCTTGAACTACCCAGGTTTATAATCTTGGGGCATCCATCACGATCCTTCTCGAGGCGTGTGCATTCGAAGCAGTAGAAGGCGTCCGAGATACCCTCACCGCCGCATACAACGCACTTGTTCTGGTAGTTGCCGAAGCTGCACTCGTCGCAAATACGGACGAGCGTAGTAGGTCGCACGTAAGAATCACAGACTGGGCATTTGCCGTCGCACTTGTCGCAGAGACGACCGATGGCGATGCCGGCCTGCTTGCGACACATAACAAGATCGCTAGACGAAGGTTAGTTGAGCTGTATCATGAAATATAGGAATAAGGCAGTACATACGGATGATGGCGAGACATGACTGTGGCGAGAGCAAACTGTAAGGAGAATAAATTGTTTTGCGAGTTGTGCGATCAAGTAAGGGAACGAGTTGACAGAGATATGAGGTGAGAAAGATGTGAAGATGGATGTTGGAGACTTTAGCATTGGAGATTTCTCAGCCTTGCCGCGGCGTTCTGACAGCTTCGAGGGGCGACAGAGTCAAGAGCCAATCAGAGAGGTGGGGCGCAATAGCTGTTGTCAGTCGCGACCTACGTCGCAGTCCCCACCTTCCTCAGCCTTGACAAGGGACATCATCAACCTTCATCCCACGCTTATATTCTACGTTGTCTTACAACTACGGGAATATCATACCATACCCGATGGTCTTCATATAATCGCCTAATAACCCTGCTATCAATCATGTCAACCGAAAATGAGTACGTTTAGAGCTTCTTCCTTCCCGTTTACATTTTATTAACTTTATGGTAGGCTCCTTCCAATGGAAGACGCCCAAGCAAAGCTCGAGAGCCACGAGAACACAGTATCTCCAGATGTTCCAGATAGGGAACCTGCGAAAAGAAAGGCATCAGCAAGCGAAGACCATCTTTCTCCGAAACGCATAAAACACGATGACCATTTCCGCGAAGCCACGAACGAACGACCGAGGAGGGATTCACTACAGACTCGTCGCGATTCCCATGGAGACTCTGCAGGTGTTGACATTGATCGCCGTAAACTTGCGACCCAGGAAGAGAAGAAGCGCGGCAAACGCTTGTTCGGTGGATTGCTCAGCACTTTGAGCCAAACGGCTGGAAACACGCAACATAAGCGCCGTCTGGAGATAGAGCGGAGACAACAAGAACGAATTCACAAACAGAGTATTGAGGATGACAAGGTGCGGGAGGAAAAGAGGGCGCGAATTACAGAGATTCGAAAGGGCGAGCAGATTGTGTTCGACGAGGAAGTCGTAAGTCGACCCAAGCTATCGAATAATGCGCCTCGATGTACATGGCTGACAGTACTGTGTAGATGCGAAATAAGCATACCAAAATGCTTGCGATGGCTCAATACCTGCGGACGAAGTCACAACCGCAGATCGTAAGTGATCTGAAATCCCCATCCGTGCGCTTCTGATTAACAGCATATAGTATTATCTACCTTGGAAACTCACAGAAGAACAAGAGGATACGATAGACACCCAAATACAACAAACAAAGGCCACAATAGACCGTGAAGTTGGCGCATTCGATGCAAGAAAGGAGCGACAAACGAATCGAGGCGGGAAATCACCACTACCTGTAGAGGCAACGGTGCCTTCGAATGACGACTCGGCTTCTGAACCTAAGGTCATGAGTGCCCCTGAACAGCCGTTACGAAATCAAGAGATGGACAATCAAGAACACCATGGCCATCACAATGATGAGTCGGCAGATGTACTGGAGGAAGCTGAGGAAGATACGGTGATTTACTAAGTACTATCTCCGACCATGCTTATCAGCAAGGCTGTCGTGCATTGACTGCTGCTTCTCGTTATTCGGCTTCACTACAGCATATAGCTTTCGATCTCTGGACCAATATGTTACTTCATAACTGGCAAAGCAGACAGCTTGGTGTTCATGGAGGATCCTTATGCAAGAGCTTTTATTTATTTTTTATCTTAGCTGCTTGAGCATAAATTCTATTCGATACCCTATGGCCATTGCCTCGCAGGCTATACAAATAATATGATCTCATCAATAGACTGTATGTCCTTATCTTTTTGGTAGACCGCCTCATTGCCTCCACTATCAATCAACAATTCTTATGTAACGAGCCGAGGACTAACGTAAGTTTTTTGACCGGTGTGACATGGCAGCAGTTCTATATAATAGACTATTTACTAGCCGCCATTGACGTATGAAAAGTATACTAAATTAGGAAATTATTCCGTTCGTGCCTCGGCCGCCTCGGTCTCCTCCAGTACCCACCCTGTACGGTTCGAAGCTGGCATGAAACAAGTATATGTGCAGACTCCGTGCCACTCAGACGGACTTTATAGATCCTTTCTCTCACAGTCCGAGGTATTTATATCTTGCGAGTTCCTGGTGAGCCGCCGACACTCATCATCCAAGTCTGCAATCTATTGAATCGATAAATGTAAGTTGGCGAACATGATGTAATGCACCATACGTCTATCCCCACTATTGAGCTTGAAACTCTATATCATGGAAGTCTGTTTGAGAACACACTGTTAACACCTTCACAAGCTCATAAGACGAAGAGGCCACAGACCTCAAGCTTATCCAATATGGCTCCCGATAAGCTCGTGCCAAATGACCCTCGGGTCAAAACCGAGACTGCTCAGCTTCGGGGCAAAACCTACAAGTACATTGTCGGTGAACCCGAAGGTACGCCTTTGGAAACCATGGTTCTCATCCATGGATTCCCCGATCTTGGATTTGGCTGGCGCTACCAGGTTCCCTACTTCATGTCCCTGGGGTTCCGTGTCATTGTCCCAGACATGCTAGGTTATGGCGGCAGCGAGGCCCCGGAGTCACTTGAGCATTACACATACAAGAGCCTATCAGCGGACATCAACGAGCTGGCTCGAAAGTACGTTGGCAAAGATGGCCAGATCATTCTTGGTGGACACGACTGGGGTGGCATGATCGTCTGGAAGGTCGCCAGCTGGTATCCTGAGTTGATCAAGGGCGTCTTCAGCGTCTGCACACCCTACGTTCAGCCTCGAGAGACCTTCATTCCTCTTGAGAAGCTCATTGAAATGGGTCACCTGCTCAACTTCAGGTACCAACTGCAGTTCAAGGGTCCTGACGTTGAATCCCGCCTTCAGGGAGAGGAGAAGATCCGACAGTTCCTCAATGCGCTGTATGGTGGCCGCACAGCCGACGGCCAGCTCGGATTCTCCACGAAGGAGGGCGTCTTCTTCGATAAGCTGCCAGAGCTCACCCACTCGCCGCTCGTCAGCAAGGACGAGCTCGACTTCTACGCCAAGGAGTACGCCTTGCAGAAGGCCCCCGAGCTGCGCGGACCTCTGAACTACTACCGCACGCAGGAGCTCAACCAGCGCGACGACGTGGAGATTGCCAAGAAGGAGCACAAGTTTGAGATGCCGGCCTTGTTCATCACGGCGACTGACGATGCGGCCTTGCCTCCGGCCATGTCCCAGGGAATGGACTCCAGCTTTACGAACCTGACCCGAGAGGAGGTCAAGGCGTCCCACTGGGCGCTCTGGCAGGCAGCTGATGCTGTGAACCAGGATATCACGAAATGGCTTGATGGAGTGTTGGGCGGAGTGCTCAAGTCTAAGGCGTCTCTGTGAGGATATGTTGGTTTATCGAGTTATTGTATATAAACTGTGATATATCAAAAACTCAATAATCAACTCGCTTAAGACAAATATATGCCAACTAGTGAGTATGGATAGGGTATGTGAAAGTCCAAGTATACTGTTCTTGATTCTATCGTTATTATGTGAAAAACAGGCTTGGTGAAGATGATATAGGGCAGCCAGTGTTTTATGATGTTCTCAGCGAGAATAATGCATTCTACTTCCATTTCACTGGTGGTCTCCATTGGTATAATGAGCTACACTTGAAATTAGCCTTGCATAAAGTATTTCGCATTATCCGTGTAGTAGCATCAGGCACGACAGGAAGTATGGGGCCTTGCAACACAGACAGCAATGATGGAAATTACTCTGCGCACATGCGACAGCATTGACAAATAAAACAAGAGCAGCGACGACAGCGATAGCATGGATCTAGCCTCACGATGAGTTGAAACGAATAAACACGCGCGTGTCTAAGTACGTGGGGTTGTCCTTACGGGACCCGTCGAGGTGACGACGTCTAAGGGGCTTGGCTGGGTAATCGCCTATGGATGTACCTTGGAGTCCAATAGAAGTACTCTACGGCATTAAATTGCTGGAAATATACAAATAATTGAAAAACTCTATTGAAGTAAAAGTACCTCTCGTCTCCTCCGCAATTACATGCCCCGGCTTGTGACTGGCAGGTGTTTGGAAGTTTGGAGACCCATTTACTGCTGACATCCATGGCCATGAATACGGATAGCAACAAAGGATACGAACAGGCGAGCGGAGCAGCATTTGTCCTGAGAGCAGAGAGGCAGAGTTCTGCAGCCGAAAAGACGCTTTGATCTCTAAGCCAGGATAGATAGAAATTTAATATGCATGACAACGGCTGTTGACGGAGCCGAATAAACGATAAACGTTGAAGAACCACAAAGTTACAAGTTCACTCGAGTAGAGTTGCAGCAGCAGTTGAAGTGGCCGCTCCAGTGCTGTTAATTGACAGGGTGCTTCATAAAACTCCTATCCACGTCCCCTGAGGTTCCAGTCTTTAGCACTGTGAACCTGCCCTGGATCCAATGGAAGGGTCTCACTCAGCAGTCTCAGGCGCCAGCCCCCAAGCTTACTGATCCTACGATAACCTGTTCCTTTAGTTACCCAGCCCGCATTGTCTCATTCCAAAAATCTTCATCTTTCTTGTTACCCTTGTTTTAGGCTCGGTCTCTACGTTTCTTCTGATCCGATCATTCAATTTGTATTGCAGTTTTTCTGCTGCATTTGCACCTGCTACAGCTTCAGTTATACGTTGAAACCATCAAACCTCCAATTAACCAATCAGTGACTGCAAGCTGGCCACAGCCATTCCTTGAGCCTCGTCCAACGTCCCACCGCACGGTCTCCAATCGACTCGTCTAAATCGAAAGCTTGCGCATGGTAAAAGGAGGCTGTGCATGTGCAACCCGCAACCCGCAATCCGCAATCCAGTCGTCGCGGCGTTGATTGATCCCCGGCCCAGCCACAGGAAGGATCCCTTAGACATTTGACCTGAAGTAACAAAGCTTACAGTGCTTACTTACTTTACCTGACACCCTGCCCTGCCCTGACACGGCCGCTTAAACGTTAACAGTTAACGACTCAACGACACGCCTCCATCTTTACTGCCGTCAGCTTGTTGCTTGGCATCCTCCCGCACCGTCCGACCTCATCGCAATCCGCATTGCCTGTAATCGACATCACCAACCAGCTCTCTTCTTACCTGTCCGATCGAATCGCCCATCGCGAAACGTCGCCAAATCCAATCCGCATGCTGGCAGTCGCCTTTACGAGTCGATAGTCTGACCTTGAACTGTCCGCCGCCATGGCTGGGCAACCGCCTGGAGGAGGTTTCGATACGGGACACTCGAATAATCGCGACGATCTCCTACTCGACCTTGACAATGAGCAACCCATCTACAACAATGGCCAGCGCTCCAACCTTAACGATGATGACTTGATGCGCTTTCACGAACAGAACCAAGATCCCCCGCCAGGGCGGACTTCCGTATCCTATGATGACTTCGTTGGCGCTCGAGATGCGAATCGTGCTTCGACCTCACAACCTGCCAACGGGTTAGGTGTACCTGGATCTACCCCCGGTTCGAATCCTTACCTAACAAGACAATACAGCCAGACTTCCGAACTTGGCAACTACCAACGCTATGCCGATGACTTTGATGATTATCCTGTTGATGGTGATTCATATTACCACAATGATGGAAGCTCAAGAGTTGACGAAACCACCCCGGGCCTGGGCAGGAACGCTGCGCGAAACCGAAACAGCGTTATGGGCTTGGGTTTTCTAGGTAAAGTCAAGAATAAGCTGGGTATGGGACAAGGATACTCAGAAATGGATTTGCCTTTAACGGAACCCGGCCATGCGCGAGGAGATTCTGTTGGAGGGCATTCCCAGCAACCACCGCAGCAGGCTCAGAAGGGCAAATTTGATATGGGCAATTTCAAATTTGGATTTGGGCGATCAAAGCCAGACCCATCGACCCTCGGTCCAAGAATTATCTTTCTCAACAACCCGCCCGCCAATGCCGCCAACAAGTATGTCGACAACCATATTTCAACGGCTAAGTACAACGTCGCAACTTTCCTGCCGAAGTTCCTTTACGAGCAGTTTTCAAAGTTCGCCAACATCTTCTTCTTATTCACTGCAGCGCTTCAGCAAATTCCTAATCTGTCACCTACAAACCCATATACAACCATTGCGCCCCTCATTGTAGTGCTTATTATCTCTGCAGTCAAGGAGTTGGTTGAAGATTACCGCAGAAAGCAAGCCGACAATGCTCTCAATACCTCTAAAGCGCGGGTCCTTAGAGGCTCTTCCTTCGAGGAAAACAAATGGATCAACGTGGCTGTCGGAGACATCATAAGAGTAGAGTCGGAAGAACCTTTCCCTGCTGATTTGGTTCTTTTGGCTAGTTCTGAACCCGAAGGTCTGTGCTATATCGAAACTGCAAACCTGGACGGCGAGACAAACCTCAAGATCAAACAAGCCATACCGGAAACTTCTTCTATGGTTTCGCCAAACGAGCTTAGCAGACTAGGGGGTCGCATCAAGTCGGAACAGCCCAACAGTAGTCTCTATACATATGAAGCAACCATGACAATGCAGTCCGGAGGCGGAGAGAAAGAGTTTGCGCTCAACCCAGAGCAGCTGCTTCTCAGAGGTGCTACATTACGAAACACGCCGTGGGTTCACGGTGTAGTAGTGTTTACTGGCCACGAAACCAAACTCATGCGAAACGCTACTGCTGCTCCTATCAAGCGTACTAAGGTTGAAAGAAAGCTCAACTGGCTCGTCCTTTTACTGGTAGGCATCTTGCTGATTCTGAGTATTGTGTGTACTGTTGGAGACCTGATCCAGCGAAAAGTCGAAGGAGAAGCTCTTTCATATCTCTATCTGGACCCCACAAACACTGCGGGACAAATCACTCAGACATTCCTCAAGGATATGGTCACATACTGGGTTTTGTTTTCGGCTCTGGTTCCTATCTCTCTCTTCGTCACTGTGGAGCTGGTGAAGTACTGGCACGGAATTCTAATCAACGATGACCTCGACATGTATTACGACAAAAACGACACGCCTGCCACCTGCCGAACCTCAAGCTTGGTGGAAGAATTAGGAATGGTTGAATATGTCTTCTCGGACAAAACTGGAACCCTCACCTGCAATCAGATGGAGTTTAAGCAGTGTTCGATTGCTGGAATCCAATACTCTGAAGACGTACCGGAAGATCGTCGCCCAACCATGATTGATGGTGTGGAAGTTGGACTTTTTGACTACAAGGCTCTTAGAGGTAATCTTGCCAACGGACATGAGACCGCCCCTGCGATTGATCACTTTTTGTCGCTACTTGCAACTTGCCATACTGTTATCCCGGAAATGGACGAAAAGGGTGGTATTAGATACCAAGCTGCCTCCCCCGACGAAGGCGCTTTGGTCTCTGGTGCTTTGGATCTTGGATTCAAGTTTACTGCTCGAAAGCCCAGGTCGGTTATCATCGAAGCTAACGGTAAAGAACTCGAGTACGAACTCCTCGCCGTTTGTGAGTTCAATTCGACCCGAAAGCGAATGTCAACTATCTACCGATGTCCTGATGGCAAGATCCGATGTTATTGTAAGGGTGCCGATACCGTCATCCTCGAACGTCTTAATGAAATGAACCCTCATGTTGAAGTCACACTCCGACATCTCGAAGAGTACGCTTCTGAAGGTCTACGAACTCTATGCTTGGCTATGCGAGAAGTTCCGGAACAAGAGTTCCAGGAATGGTACAAGATCTATGATGCTGCTCAGATGACAGTTGGTGGTAACCGTGCAGATGAAGTTGACAAGGCTTCGGAAATTATCGAGAAGGACTTCTTTCTGCTTGGTGCAACCGCTATTGAGGATCGTCTTCAAGACGGTGTCCCAGAGACAATTCATACTTTACAGCAAGCCAACATCAAGGTCTGGGTTTTGACTGGAGATCGACAAGAGACCGCCATCAACATCGGTATGAGTTGCAAGCTTCTCAGCGAGGACATGATGCTTCTGATTATCAACGAGGAAACGGCTGCCGCCACACGGGACAATATACAAAAGAAAACGGACGCCATTAGAACGCAGGGAGACGGTACGATAGAGACGGAAACCTTGGCCCTGATCATTGATGGAAAGTCCTTGACATTCGCGCTTGAAAAGGACTTGGAAAAGCTATTCCTCGATTTGGCCATTATGTGTAAAGCTGTCATCTGTTGTCGTGTTTCTCCTCTGCAAAAGGCCCTTGTTGTCAAACTGGTCAAGAAGTACCAGAAGGAGTCTATTCTTCTCGCTATTGGCGATGGAGCAAACGACGTCTCGATGATTCAGGCAGCTCATATCGGTATCGGTATCAGTGGCGAAGAAGGTCTCCAGGCTGCTCGAAGTGCCGATGTAGCCATTGCCCAGTTCAGGTTTCTTCGAAAGCTACTGCTGGTCCATGGTGCTTGGAGTTATCAGCGTGTCACAAAGACGATTTTGTACTCCTTCTACAAGAACATTGCGCTGTATATGACACAGTTCTGGGTAAGTCAGATATGAGTAGCATGTTTGTTTGTATAATTGTCGCTAATCTTAATCGCAGTATACGTTCCAAAACGTCTTTTCCGGACAAGTTATTTACGAATCATGGACGCTGTCCTTCTACAACGTCTTTTATACTGTCTTGCCCCCTCTAGCCCTTGGTATCTTGGACCAGTTTATCTCAGCTCGCCTTCTGGATCGTTATCCCCAGCTTTACATGATGGGTCAGCAAAACTACTTCTTCAGGCTCAAAGTCTTCTTGCAGTGGATCGCCAACGCAATCTACCACTCCATCGTGCTTTACATCTGGGGACAACTCTTCTGGTATGGTGACCTTATTCAAGGAGATGGCAAGATTGCTGGCCATTGGGTTTGGGGCACTGCGCTCTACGGTGCCACTCTCCTTACCGTTCTCGGTAAGGCAGCCTTGGTCACCAACAACTGGACCAAGTACCACGTGCTCGCTATTCCCGGCAGCATGGCTATTTGGTACGTGCTTACTGCCGTCTATGGTATCGTTGCCCCCATGGCTGGTGTGTCTATGGAGTATCGAGGTACCATCCCTAGGATTTACGAAAGTCCTGTCTTCTGGCTACAGACGGTCTGCCTCGCCATCATGTGCTTGTTGCGTGATTTTGTCTGGAAGTATGCGAAGCGCATGTACCGACCCCAAACATACCATCACATTCAGGAAATCCAAAAGTACAATATCCAAGATTATCGACCCAGGTAAGTTTTATTCCCTCCTGCATAGTCATATTGTTCTAGCTAACATGTTCCAGAATGGAGCAATTCCAAAAAGCTATCCGAAAGGTGCGACAGGTGCAACGTATGCGTAAGCAACGTGGATATGCCTTCTCGCAAGCAGACGAGAGTCAAACGCGTGTACTCCAAGCATACGACACTACCAAGCATCGTGGACGATATGGTGAGATGGCCAGTTCAAGACCAGCGGGCAGGTAACTGGCAGAGAAGTAGATGGATTATACGCGGGTGTTTTGAGAATACTCGTGTGGTTACTGCGTCATGAATACAAAAG
>ONZP01000313.1:0-48733 GCA_900312805.1 Fusarium torulosum
GTACCCTCCTCCTGAGCACACCAAGCCCACCGAGGATGTCTCTACTGAGGTGACCTCCACCAAGACTGCTCACTACCCTCCTCCTTCCGAGACCAAGCCCGTCGAGGAGAGCTCTACTGAGGCCACCACTGCCACCCACAAGGCCCCCTACCCTCCTCCTTCTCACACCAAGCCCTCTTACACGAAGCCCATCTACACCAAGCCTTCGTACACCAAGCCCGGCTACCCTGAGACCACCGACTACACCACCTCAACCATCTACACCACCAGTGTCCACACCGTCACCAAGTGCCCTCCTGAGGTCACTAACTGCCCCGAGAAGCCCCATGTCACCACCGAGACCATTGCTATCTCCACCACAGTCTGCCCCGTGACCAAGGAGACTCCCGCCACCAACCTCGAGACCATGCCCGTCTACACCGATGTCCCCAAGCCTACCAAGCCTGGACATGGCGGCGAGTACCCTCCTCCTGTGCACCACACCACCACTCGCATGAGCACCTCAACTGTCTACACCACCAAGGTCCACACTGTTACCAAGTGCCCTCCTGAGGTTACCGACTGCCCCGAGAAGCCCCATGTCACCACCGAGACCGTCGCTGTCTCTACCACCCTCTGCCCTGTCACTGAGACCTACGTGGTTCCTCCCCCTCCCAAGGACACCAAGCCTGTTGCTCCTCCTCCCAAGGAGACTCACCCCGTGGTTATCCCTCCTCCTCACAACCCTGGCAACGGCACCTGGACTCCTCCTAAGCCTCAGCCTCCTAAGGAGACCTACCCCGTCCCCGTTCCTGGACACCCTCCTAAGCCCGAGCAGCCTGAGCACCCTGAGCAGCCTCAGCCTCCCAAGCCTGAGCACCCTCAGCCTCAGCCTCCCAAGCCCGAGCACCCTGAGCAGCCTCCCAAGCCCGAGCAGCCCCAGCCTCCCAAGGAGACCAAGCCTGTTGCTCAGCCTCCTAAGGAGACTCACCCTACATACCCCGTCCCCGGACAGCCCGAGAAGCCCCAGCAGCCTGAGCACCCTCAGCAGCCCGAGAAGCCTGAGCAGCCCCAGCCTCCCACCGAGACCAAGCCCGCTGCTCAGCCTCCTACTCCCAGCAAGCCCGTAGAGACTGCTCCCGTTGTCCCTGCTCCCAGCAAGCCTGCTTACCCTGCTCCTCCCGCTGAGACTCCCACCGAGCCCGCCCAGGTTGTCAACGCTGCCGGACGTGTCGGTGGTAGCATCCAGGCCGCTCTCGTCGCCGCTGGTATTGTCGCCTTCTTCCTGTAGATAATTTGACTGCTCATAGGAGCAACGAGTACATGACGGTTTGGAGATATACACATACGCTGCATAGTTACATGCACCTATTACCTGCACCTATCTTATTACCTTCTATATAAATAATTTCTTAGATTAATATATTGAGACTGGCATACAGCCAATTACAATTTCTATTCCTATCTGAGTGATATTACCAAGCCGTGCAACTGCTTAGTTTAATACTGTAATAATGGTGTGACCTGAAGGCAGCCGATAGGACTGTAGTTAATCAGCACGTTCAGATAATACCTGAAGTCGATCCGGATATATAGTCGACTCAGATTTGAATTAGAAAGGGGAGGAGATGCAACTACATAAGATCTTTATACAAACAAATAACCACACCAATAGACATGACAAATATGATAAAGGACATTACAGTTAATAATGGTAAGTAATCCGTAGTCGACAATACGGTTGAGTCCTGCTGTCGATGTGCTAATTCCAGTGACAAAGTTTCTAACGGCGTGTTAAGGTCGACTCATCACATGAGCTGACCACACCTCCTTCTGCAGGGTCTCCAGGATATACAAGGCCGCATTACCCGGCAGAAACAAGATCAGAGCTGCTCAAAGAGTCAGCCACATAGCAGATATATGATCGGTTGGTTCTAATACTCCATACACGGAGAGCTTATCTTTGGGGACGTGTATTGTTGAAATATAGCAATGAATCTTCTGCCCGTGGCAAGAGAAATGCATTTGACTGTTATCATCTCACCATCCATGCCAAACTCTCTAAAAGTCGTACGGTGGGCGACAGAATCGAAGCAGCCACTGAATGCAAATTGCCCGATTATAGGTAAATTCATAGCGACGACCGAAGACGAAGAGGGTGGAATGTCTGTAGTAAGTGATAAGAAGCTAGAGAAATTTCCGAGGTTGTCATATTGTATTAGCCGAAGAGCTCACAACGAAGAAATACGTCGAAAAGGATGAGCTACAGGAGGACTTTGCTCGTGACTTATGCAAGCTAGACATGGAAATAGCACGGTGAGTGCTTTAATGTCGACTTGCTGGTACTTGAAACAAACGATTCACTCTTACAATCAGTGACAGCGTTCTGAGAAGATGATTCCGATATTGAGAGTGACTCGATAACTGATATATCAACAGCCGTGGTAAATAAGTTATTTCTAGAATCCGCAGCAACGATTATTGTTTCCTCAGTGCTTGAAGTCGGATTTGACTGGAATGTTGCATCTGCACTTGTAGTCATCTGTTCTGATGATGATGGTTCTGCTGGAGTGTTTGAATGTACTCAGTGTCTTACTTGGACAGTTTTAGCTGATATTGCCCACGGACTATAATTACTTCTGTGTCTCGGCTCGCCGGTCTCCAGATCTACGGTCGATTTGAAATGTATCAGCGTTGCCGAGTAAAGGAACCTAGGTGCAGACCCAAACCAACCGGGATTCTAACCAGGCGTTGCTGGTGTCAGGAGCACGCCGATTACACTTCGACCAGCAATCAACAAAGTAAACAGAACTCCCTCGAATTTGATGAGTCATAATACAATATACGATGGGTTCTGAAAACGAGTCACCTAAACGCCACTAAGCTTCAAAGTCGCTGGTCTTTGAGATGTCTTTGAAGCTGACGGTGGAGACAGGCGCAGCACACATCTGGCTAGCGACAAAGGTTGAATTCCTGTCGGGTTATTGCACCAAAGAGAGTCAGTAGCGTAACTGAAAGAGAAAATTGAAGGACGATGAATGATCTTGGCAACAGTCCTCGGTGCAGTGACAGCCTGAAACGAGACAGGGTACCACAGGTCGTACCTGTCTGCAGACATCTAGGGCGCCGGCTATGGATCTGATAGTCACTAGGAGGGTGATTGGATAAATACAATAGGAGTAGATATGTGGAAACACATCTCTGTATTCTATTTGCATACTCGTGAGGATGATAACGACGTATAATTGGTATTTTACTTCATGCTGGTTAGATTGTTGCTCATTGTGTATAGACAAACATGAATCCATGATGGTGATAAACCTTCGGCTGTCTCTCGCCTAGACCAGCTGTCTCGCTCAGATAAGCGAAATCCGCGTATAATACGCGGTACGCGGACTTTTAGATTGCAGTCCCACGCCCAACTCTAGGGGTTACAGGTTGCAGGGGTTGGAAATGTATCGCGCTGGTACAAGCTCCATGTTGTTTATATCGACATTTTAATTAAAAAGGATAGGTAATATATATATATCTATATCTTAATTTAGTCTATATAAAAGAGCTTTTAAAGAGTTATTTAGTCTGATAGTTATTTAATTATGTTGGGTTTTCCTTTTACTACATAAATCGATATAAAACCTTCAGTGGCAAAAGCAGGTCGATTGGTTCCAACCCATGCAGCCTGTACGTCCTCAATCTTCAAGACGGGATGAAAAATCTCAGCGATCACCCTATTCAATCGATCATTTTTCCTCGCCAACTGAAACTGTAACATGGCCCCCCATATTTCCAACCTGTCAGTCAAGTTTTGACCCTGCTACCGCGCGCTTGGGAACTGATTGTGACTAGGGCTGCACGAGTCCCGGTCTCCACGAAGCTGAGACAAGTGTATTATCCACCAGTGTTAATCGAGTCCACTTTTGGTAGATGGGATGGCGTTATCTCGAACAACGAGATGGAGATATCACTTGAAACATTTCGAAAGGTATATATAACTGAAGTTGTCATTGTCTAGTTGTTTGTCTTCAGCTTCGTTTCTCATCTCAAGTGCATTCACTCTTTCTTCATTCTTTCATTCCATTCATTTCTTCACTGTGTGAAGCTGGTCTTTTACACTTTCTTTCAATTCTTACCTACCTTTCAAGATCTCCACACTTCACTCTTTTAAGCCTATAACATCGAGTCATCATGTCTTTCAAGGTCGCTGCTACTCTCGTTGGCGCTTTCGCCTCTGTCGCCCTCGCCCACGGTACCGTGACTGGTATCAAGGTTGATGGCGTCTACCAGCCCGGCTACAGCCTCGAGTCTTACTACAAGGCCCAGCAAGGTGGCAAGATCCCCGATATTGCTGCTTGGTCTGCCGAGAACCTCGACAACGGCTTCGTCCCCCCTAGTGACTACGGTACCTCCGACATTGCCTGCCACAAGAAGGCCGCACCTGGAAGCAGCTCTCTCTCCGTCAAGGCTGGCGGCTCCGTTGAGTTCCAATGGTCTAACTGGCCCGAGTCTCACATCGGCCCTGTCCTGACTTACGTCGCCAAGTGCTCTGGAAAGTGCACCGAGGCGGACCCTGCCACCCTCAAGTGGGTTAAGATCGATGCTGCTGGACTCGACGGCACCTGGGCTGCTGCCGATCTTATCAAGAACAACAACACCTGGACCAGCACTGTCCCCGAGACTCTTGCCGCTGGAAGCTACGTCTTCCGTCACGAGATCATCGCCCTTCACGGCGCTGGTTCCAAGGATGGTGCTCAGAACTACCCCCAGTGCTTCAACATTGACATCACTGGCTCTGGTACTGACAACCCCGAGGGCACACTGACTACAGAGCTCTACACCGACTCTGAGCCTGGTATTCTCTTTGACCCTTACAAGGGTACCACCAAGTATGAGATCCCTGGACCTGCTCTCTACGGTTCTGGCTCTGGCTCTGGCTCCAAGCCAATCATTCCTGGTACCCCTTCCAACGGCACCATCTCGACACCCACTCCAGTTGCCCCTACTCCTGTCGCTACCAGCCTTTTGACCTCGGTGGTCGCTACCCCTACTCAGCAGGCTATTGAGATCCCTACAACTGCTGTCCCTGAGGCTCCCATCGCCACACTGCCTGCTACTGGTGGTGAAGCCGAGGAAGGCTCTGATGCTCTTCCTGAGACTTTCACTCTTGACACCTTCATTGAGTGGCTACGAAAGAAGAATGGTTCTCAGAAGGCCCGCCGCCACGCTCGTCAATTCTAGATAGCTTTGATAGCTACCGAAAACAATTGGGGTGTCACGAGGAATTCAGAAGGAATCTTGACATGTAGATAGTAGTGATGCACTTGCAGAGATTAATACTACTATACTCAAGCTCATTGTTCATTGTGTCTCTAATTCAGGAACTCTTGTAGTACGGAATTAATGAATTCCATGCCCTAGCGTGTACCTTCTGATATGGTGACTACTTCTTCCAGTCTACAAATAACTAGTGATGGGTACTGGGCCATTGCTCATGACGATGGCATAATATTGTAGCTTATTCTAAACTCCGTAACTAAACAAACATCATGCTAGCGCTAGACCTCCCGTTATTGCCCTTGACCAAAACAATAACGAAGCTTGTATCAAACTCAGGGACACTCTTCTCATTCGGGTGAGTTCTTCTGACTTCCCGCACTTTCGACTTCGCCTCCCAATTACCGCCAACAATCTCAATGCCTTCCAATTCCTCTCCGTCAAGATAAACATGTATCTCGGAGACTTCATTCTCGTTAACGAGGCCTGAAATGTTGACAATCCTCTCCCCATTAGTAGCGGAAGATGTAGCAACTACTGTCAACTGAGGTGGTGTCAATCCCATACCCCGTCCATCTTCATTAAGTGGAACTGTGTCCGTTGGCAATTCAGGTGTCCTAGGAGGGGGCTTTCGGAGACGACTGCTCTGCTCAAAAGCATAAGCGTATCGAAACAAGTTATTATCATCATATGCTTTCGATGCAAATGTGAGATTCACAGGCATTCCTGTATCTGCCATGACTCCCATCGGCACACTAACAGTTGGAATACCGAATTGACGAATAGCGCAGTTTCCATTCGAATACAGCACACCATTAAGCCAGGCGTGATCAGCAGATTCTTTGTTTACATCTGCATCAGCCTTTCCCACATCGGCGTTGCAAGGCCACACAAGCATGTCCAGGCCCAGAATGTCCAGCCAGTCTTCGAAATCGGACTTTCGCTTGGCTTCGAGGTTTCTAAGAGCTGTGCCGAGATTTGGGATCTCATAAGTAGGGATACGGCCGTCGGCGATGTGGGCTACGACGGCGGTATGGCGTACGAGAGGGTCGTTGGAGTCGTACTTGTCCTGTAAACAACCGGGTGGATGAGGGAATATGGTAGATGACTCTACTTGTCCGAGACTAGTAGCCACTTTGCTGTTCTGGTTCGCTGCAAGGAAGTCATCCCAAGCATAAGCCATCAATTGACACATGTCAATCTCGTTACGATGAGGGGGTGTTTCGGATACAATATCGGAACTCTCGGGTTTCTCGAACTCGGTCACAAGAGGAAAATCTGTCTCTATAACGGTGGCACCAAGCCCTTCGAGGACTGTCTTGGCTTGTTTCCAAAGCTGAATAACAGACCCGCGAGTATGGACCTTTCTTGCTTCCGGGGCAGAGTCAACGCCACCGATGTACATCTTGGGTACACCAATTCTCTTGCCTTGGAGTGCATTGGGATCAGACAGATCGAAGAATGTCTTTGGCCGTATGGAGTCAACGTCGGGAAGTTTAACAAACGGCTGCTCGCGCCAGAAATCGCAGGATGTCTGTTCATCTTTTGCAACGATCACATCCAAGAGCGCAAACATATCTTCCATAGTCCGAGTATGGGGAACCACAGTATCGCATGTTGGAAACAGAGGCCAGTTTCCTCTGATGGAGACCAACCCCCTGGAAGGGGTGTAAGCCACCAAGCCGTTGTTGGAAGCAGGCGAACGACCAGATGAGATGGTCTCCTCGCCCATTCCAAAGGCACCAAAGCTAGCCGCTGTTGCTGTAGCGGACCCGTTGGACGATCCAGAAGCAAAAGCTGCTGTAAGATAGGCTTCGTTATAGGGCGACTCAGCACGACCGTACACACCGCGCTGCATACCCCCAGCAGCCATGGGGGGCATATTGGTTCGACCCAAGAACACAGCGCCAGCCTCTCTGAGCTTCTGAACCGTAAACGCATCCTCATTCGCGACGAGATTCTTAAATGCAGGAGACCCAGCGGCCACTGTCATTCCCTGAATCTTGTACGAATCTTTGATAGTGCAAGGGATTCCATCTAGCAACCCCAAAGTGTCACCTGATGCTCGACGTTGGTCAGATTGTTGAGCAGCATCAAATGCATCTTGGTTGATGATAGGGATAGCGTTGAGTTGGATTGTGCGGCGGTCGTATTTGGCTATTCTTAATAGATACTTTGCTGTTAATTCAACGCTGTTGAGGTGGCCTTTGGAGAGTGCGGATGCAAGAACCGCGATGGGGGCCTCCATAATGGAGAGTGTCTGAGGAGTCAGCATTAAACGGAGGTATTCTAGCAGTGCCGTTACATAACTAACCTTGTTTATATCATTAGATGCCATGATGAGCTAAGGTAACTGAAGGGATATGGAGATTGGTAGCTGATCAAGTAGGATAATATTCAAGATATCCCTAAATGTTTTTCAGATTGACTTTGTGAACGAGAAATGGGCTATTCATCGAGTAACAAACAGACAGCTTAAATAATAAAAGACCATCTCTTTTGACAATGAGGATGAAGGTGCCTGCTATAAACCTATTTGCCGTTGATATTAATGGTGAAAGGATACAGGAGTGTTGAATTACCAGTTGTTATAATAATTAACAGCTGGTAAATAATCTACCAGCTGTTAATATCGCCGGTGGGGCGGTTGTCAAGACAAGATAGCTTTATCGCAAGTGTGAAACTAACCAAACCAAACTGACTACTTATCACGGTCTCCTTATTGGCTAACGAGACCAAAGCATGCTACATCTTCCGTTATTGTATCTTCGACTGTCGGTACGCTAACCTCAGTCGAGCAAGAATACGCCCGCCATCACATTTACAGCTGTTAATACCACATCCCTATCACCCCGTGTCTTTGATCCCCCATATGCGAGATGGGAGACTAAATTACAATGACCCTCAATGTCTCTTAACCTTATAACCCCAGGATATGCACTAGATCGTTGAACATTGCCATATTCTAGCATGCCAACTGTCAGCGTGCTACTATCATCCTACTTCCAAGATGGCACAAACTTCAATTGATCACGACGATGTCCCCGGCACCATCCGTCTTGTCGACATCAACGGGATGAACTCCTCTGGACCACACGATGCCCAACACAAAGATATCGTCCTGGTCCCTCGTCCCAGCTCTGACCCAAATGATCCGCTCAATTGGTCCTATCGTCGAAAGCTCACGGCTGTCAGCATGGCCTACCTCTACGTCCTCGGAACTGGAATAGCGACTTCTCTACAATACTCTGTCCTAGCTGACATCACAAAGAACACTGGAATCTCCACTGCAAATCTTGTCCAAGGAACGGGTGTTATGTTCCTATTCTTTGGATGGGCTTGTCTGATTTGGCAACCGATTGCCCTCACCTATGGAAGACGAGGTGTGTATCTTACAACCATGTTGCTTACCGTTCCAATAATGGTTTGGACTGCCTACTCTTCTTCCGCTGGAGAATGGTTTGCCCATAGGATATTGATCGGTATCATTGTATCCCCGATCGAATCCCTGTGTGAAGTCACCGTCTTCGACCTCTTTTTCGCCCATAACCGTGGGACATACATGGGGCTCTACGTCGCCATTCTATTCGGGTCCAACTTTCTTGCCCCTCTTGTGGCTGGTTGGTTCAACGATGCTTTTGGGTGGAGGTGGACAATGCATTTTGGTGCTATCATCTGCGCAGTATGCTTCGTCATCATGTTTTTCTTCATGGAGGAAACCATGTACTTCCGGGACACGTCGATTGAAAGCCTGGTTGTTGAAGATGATAACCATCAAGATTCGGGGAAGAAAAAAAGTGACGCAAAACCCGATGAGGAGTATCGAGCTGGTGACATATCCCCAAGAAACTCTCTACCATCCCCCTCCTCTTCGATAATCTACGACAATGTCAACGCTGGCCGAGGAAAATACACCTGGTTCAAAGTCCTTACAGGGCGGCCTAGTAACATGGAAATGCTGCACATGGTCTACCGTCCAGTTCTCATGATCTTCCAGTTTCCTACAGTTGCATGGGCTGGTTTTCTCTACGGTATCAACCTCGCCTGGTACAACGTCTTGAACGGAACAGCGAGCCCTGTTCTATCAAGCAACCCTTACAACTGGTCCGCCGCCTTGATCGGTTGTGTTTACACCGGGCCAATCATAGGTGCTGCCATTGCTTGTCTCTGGGTAGGAAAAGCAGCAGATTGGATCGCACTATGGCTCGCACGGCGCAATGGCGGCATAAGGGAGCCTGAACATCGCCTTTGGGTTCTACTTGTTTCCGGCATCATCTCCTCTGCTGGTCTCATCGTATGGGGAGTCGGTGCTTACTATCACATCCACTGGGTAGGGCTCGTGTTCGGGCTCGGAATGCTCACGGTTGGATGTGTAGCTGGTGGAGCGATTGCTGTCAGCTACAACGTTGATTGCTTCAAAGAGATTGCAGGCGAAACCACAGTATCTATCATGCTGATTCGTAACACCATTGGGTTTGGTTTCAGCTATGCCATCACACCTTGGTGGACCACGCAAGGCATGAAAAACTGCTTTATCACGGCGGCTATGATATCCCTCGCATGTACATTCACTTTCTTCATTATGATCGTGTATGGGAAGCAGATGAGAAGGTGGTCCGCCCCGACCTATCGGAAATATCTGACTACCATGGGGGTTGGCCATGGATGAGGCGACCAGGAGAAGTCGTCTTATGGAAAGTGCAGAAGTATATGTTCAAAAATTGCTACAAGGTGACAGATGTACTAGGCATGAGCAAGTGATTCCTTATCTCTGAAGATACCTATATAATACATTGCACAAGCTTTTGCAATTGTTCTCGCGCCTCAGCAGCCGTAGGGATGTCCTGCTCCAAACTCTTGACTATATCCTCCAAGTAGGTAACCAGTCGGCCTACTGCAAGCTGGGATTGGCTTTCATCGTACAAGAACGCGTTATAAACCATGTGACCGACACCGAGTAGCTGGTGAATAATCTGACTACTCGCCACTTTGAACATAATAAGAGATGCTTCAGTTATCTCATTCAAGAATTGTTCTGCAACCTTGATTACCTCATTCACTGGGGCTTGTCGATGGAGCAGACCCATGATGTTGACTAGTGCCTCGGTGCAGGTGATTTGGACGGCCATGAACTTGCATCGGTTACTCTGGAGTTCGTCAAGCGAGTGCGAAAGAACACGAAGCACAAAAGGTTTGCTGGCTTTTAGTTGGGCCAAGCTCTCGAGTAATGCTGTCGGAGAGGGTCGTTCGCAGAAAAGAGCAGTTGCTTTTGGAGGCTTTTGCTGGCGAAGGTTAAGGATTGCGTACTCCATCAGTCGAAAAAGATCGGTGATGTAGTCCCACCCGGCTGTCCAGGCCTGTGTCTCACGTTTCATAGTTGGTGTGATACGGGGATAAAGAACTGTAACCTGGGCCTCAGGCAGGCGTATTATGTGCCCAAGCACACAAGCCGAATGAATCTCGAGACGATAGACACACCAGAACAGGCGTCGCCGATCATCTACTTCCAGGAGTGAGATGGAACTATCCCAGTGATCCTCGTTATGGAAACCATGTTGAGCAATCCATGCATGGCATAATCCTAGGTATCGATGAAGTTCGCCTTTGTTGCCGCTTCTGAGAGAGTATACAGCTAACAAGCCAAAGGACCGCAGGTAGTCCAGATCATGTGAGTCAGGAACGCGTACTGGTATTCGAGAGACAGCTTCGGTAAAGTAACTGTCGCTGTCGTGTGGGACAACATCCCCCAGTAAGGTGCTGTCGAAGACTGCTTTCAAAGTCAGGCTCTGAGCGCTGACGGCGCAGAGTGCCATTAGAAGCATGTATGACGGCTCATTATCAGTGGGTATTTTATCAGCCCATCGGACCTCAAGATCGTTCTCGGAAAGAAAGGGAAAGCTAAGTCAGTCAGAGGTGCATCAACAGGTGAGTTGGACCAGGGAGTCATACTAGCATTGGTACATGGTATTGCGGTAGATGTCTATCAGACGACGTATGCATTCCGGAGATTTGAAGTCGGAGACCTGACTGTCTCCTGGACTCCTCGCGCAGCTTTTCACACTTGACAATGTCGGCTTCCTACCCCGTTTTCGAACCGGCCGGTTCATGGTACACCGGGCCCCATAATCGACGCATGTAAGACAGTCAGCCTGTCCTTCCTGTGACGTTGACTCCGCCCTGACTGGTCGACGACATTTCAGCCCTCGAGAGTGGCAGAAGTCACATGCCTGTAGAGCTCTCTTTCTTTGGGTACTTTGTGATCGGCGCTGCATTGTTCTACCGGCTTAGATGATGTTGATGAAGTGACGATAAAGGACATGAGGCATGTCAAAGAAAACAGGGTATTTATCAGTTGTAAAAGCTTATCAATTTAGCAGCTGTTAAATACACACGATAAGGAGCCGAGCCAGATACGTAATAGCAATGGGGTTAAAGTTTGGCGGAGATAAACGCTTGTTATTGGATCAATTGTATTTACGACTTAACGCGGGGTAACAGGGGTAAAGAACTTTGGACATCTAAAACCACTATATGTAAAGCTTCCATGCTTTGGACCTATAGAATGTACGTTACTTATATAATGAGGAATGTTGTCGATTCTAGTCGTTTGCAGCCGCAACCCTCGGGACACATCTGTTCCATGGACTATTAATTGGCTCACGAGTTGAAGACGGCCCTGAAAGTGGCTCAATCCATTATTGTAAACCTTACGAGGTCAATTAATGACACCAGTTTCGGTTAGTAATGCTTATACGGTGCTAAAAGACCACGTGGGGATGGCGGGTAGCTTGATCCTAGAGTCAAGATTTCCAGACAAAATGTCATAGCATTATCGAGTTAAAGTATTACCAATGCAAAGTCCTAGAGCATTTACCTAAACGCATTCTATAAATGTTAGCACCTTCGCCTCCTGTTTCGAAAACCCCGAGACTCAAGTCACTCATCGGTCTCACTTGCCATCACAAAACACTATCTAGCTATCATGAAGTTCACTTCTTTCCTTTCCGCCATGGCCGCGGCCTCCTGCGTCCATGCTGACGAGGGGGTCTACCTTGTCAACTCTCGGAAAGGCAATGAGATCTCCAGCGGCATGGCAGACTATGCAGACATTAACCACCGTCACCTGCAACAGCCGTCTGCCTACACCGATGTCACGCACGGAGATCATATCGTATGGGAAGGACGACGTATAACAGGTACGGCTGATGTTCAAAACTTTAATGTATACTAAGTGTCAGAAGGTAATTTCAATAGTGGTGTGAGCTTCACTGCTACTATCAATGCCGATGCATTCGAGAAAGGAAACAACGCCTGGGTTGGATCCGGAAGCAATGGGTTCAAGGACTTCACTTGCTGGAAGACCTATGATAGGGCTAAGCCCGTTCCGCTATTGTATTCTGTAGATGGTTGGAGTGTCTTTGGTGTCCACCGTTGCAGTGAGAATAGGTAGCTTAAGTGACGCGAATAAGAGGCGGTACAGGAGGAGTGAGTGGTTTTAGTTGCTTGATAGACCATGTGTTAGAGGACAATTTGACTGCGGGAACTTGCAAAGTCTGACTGACACCTAATGCAATGGCTCTTCGGAATAGTATTCAATTTAAGTGGTGAACCAGGGTCTGCTACATACTCCCCCTTCTCGGAATTATTCAGTAGGATATAGGCTCACAGTGGACAAAGCATGGCCATGCAATTCTATTGCCTATAGAACCTTGCATCATGGGTTAATATGTCTGCTCCAACTGTATCCATTGGGCCAGATAAGCGAAGCAGGGACCTTGTTAAGGGTTTGCTACATGGAGTTGATAAAATAGGCTCAAATATAGAACTGTGATTAGTGGTGCGATAACTCAATTGCATTCTCGTTTTTGAGATATACTGACAAATGCGGAAATCTGTAATAGAAATGTGTAGGGTTTTCATACAGTGGACTTTGCTGACAATAAGTGCAAGTTGAGGATGCGCACGCTAACCACCGGAGCACTCATAAGGTCCGGCCTAGGGCCTGTCCGCGATATTACAAAGAAGCGGAGTCAAGATAGATGCCAGCAACATTACCACTGACAATAAATAGTATATAAGGCCAAGCCTGCCATGGGACAATAGTAGCATAAACATCAATAACAACTTCACTCACATTTACTACATTTACTCCAACTCGTACTCCTACTCCTACTCATATTCATCAACTTCAATGTCCGCTCGTGCCCCTGTCGCTCTCATTCTCGGCGCCGGTTCCAACGTCGGAAACCACGTCGGCCGCGCCTTTGCAGAAAAAGGCTACAAAATTGCCCTCGCAGCTCGAAGTGTGAAAGAGGAAGACAGCACCTCGGATAAGTTGCTTATCCGCGGAGACTTTGCCGACCCTGAGTCCATCACGAGCATCTTCACGAAGGTCAAGTCTCAGCTTGGCGTTCCCCATGTGGTGATTTACAATGGTATGTATCATGCCTTTGCTTCGATACACAAGTTAACAGTTAATCAGCTGCTGCTTCTAGCTTCCCTGGAGCAAAGACACCTCTCAACGTTCCAGTGAACGACTTTATTAAAAACCTCGCTATCAACACAACCAGCGCCTTCGTAGCCGCACAGCAAGCCGTAATTGGCTTCGAGGAGCTCCCAGGCTCTGCAGTGCGGGCGTTTATCTATACTGGCAACTGCACCAATGACACGCCTATGGCAGCACTTTCGGACGCGAGTCTCGGAAAGGCTGCCTCTGCTTCTTTTATCCAAGCTGCTGCAGGAGCATACGCCGATAAAGGCTACAAGTAGGTGGTCCTACACCCTTATTCTGAATTTCTTTGCTGATTGCCTGACAGATTTTATTACGCTGATGAGCGAAAGGCTGATGGTTCGCCTGCGTTCAGTGCCATTGATGGGCCTGCACATGGTGAATTTTATACTCAACTAGCGGAGGGTGCTTCGCAGGGACCGTGGCAGCAGACTTTTGTCAAAGGTCAAGGCTACACCAAGTTTTAAGATCAAGACTTTGTTTTGATGTTACGCAAGGGAGTATTGTTCAATTGGATCTTTGAAGAATGCATAGAAACTAGACACTTTTCCATTTCTTTTTTTAATCATAGCTATGGGCATTACTTTGCGCCAGACTTGAGATATAGCTCATCAATTGTATTTACTATGACGAACCAGGCTGAATGGTGATTCGCATGACGCTAGTGAGCCCATATATTCAGATAAGATAGAAAATTGATTTATAATCACAAAGCCCAGCGTCATCAACACAAGCTTACTTCGATTTCATACTCTTCCCCACCCTTCGTATATCGCAAAATCCTTCTAAATTCCGAATGGCACCTTCGTGAGGGTACTAGCGCCAGTTTCCTCTGTGGTACGATATAAGGAACTATAATAATGACTGATCAGCCGTCTAAGAGGCTTGGGGAGGTCATCGTGAAGGTAAGGCTCTCAACCCTTTATCAAACCAACCCACAACAGATGACATGCGACTGACACAGGTTTGACTGAGATTAGTCATGTGATAAATGTCGCATAAAGAAGATCCGCTGCGAGCCTACCAAGGATGGCTGCGCGCAGTGTACCAAGTACAAGACGACATGTCACTTCACACCTATAGCAACTAAGCGAAAACCCCGTCGGCCAGCTGGGTGAGTTTGTATATCTTGTATCCGATTTCTACTGACAGGTCATTAGACACAAACAAATATCAGAACTGGAGGAGAGACTCAAAACCATGGAAAGTCTGTTGCAGCAAGCTCTCCAGTCGAAAGGGACGGGAGGAAACGAGGAGCAACTATCACTTGACGTGGTCGCTAATCATGCGATGCTTATGGAACTCGAATTAAGTGGCACTTCTTCAAGTGAACAACGCAGCCTTCCATCTCGGACAGCAGCCACAAATGACCCAGGATCATCAAACGACGGCATGGACTTCAGCAAATTCACTCTTCTTCCAACTACGCCCTGGGCAGAAAGAGTGGGAGAAATGCCACATGTGAACATCCCATCGCTGTCTTTGATGCGCCCTACAAACATCTCCACCACTGAAATGATACGGCAGCCACTCTCTTTGCCGACATTCCACCAGCTCCCATCAAAAGGCTTCGCACTCGAACTGCTAACAGATGGCCTTAAAAGCTTCAATGCCTTCTTCCCCATCTTCGACGAAACAGAGTTGCTGCAAAAATTCCACGCCCGATATCTAGACTCAACTCCAAGTGACCCCTGCTGGTGGAGCTGTATCAATGTCTTCCTCGCTATAGCGCATCGCTTCCGTTCAATGCGTACGTACGATAGAGCGTATGAGACAAAACAAGCTTGCGGGTACATCCACAACGCTCTAGCGGTTGTTGCGGAGCTGAATGTCATGCACAGCAACTTGGCAGCTGTGCAATCGCTTGTCGGCTTAGCAATTGTGCTTCAAGGCACCGCTAATCCGCACCCTGCCTCGGTGCTGACAGCTGCCGCTATCAGGCTAGCCCAGACGCTGGGACTACACAGGGAAACGCCGTACGATTGTCTTCCAAAGGATCAGGTCGAGCAAGGCAGGCGAGTATTTTGGCTTGCGTACATACTCGACAAGGACATAAGTCTACGAATGAAACAGCCATTTTCTCAAGACGACGAAGACATGGACGCAATGCTTCCTTCAGGAAACACTCTCCAGCTTCCTTCTCCTGATGGACTAAGCACCACTGACTTGTTCAAGTCGCGTATTGGGCTTGCCGTCATCCAAGGACAGGTGTACAAGAAACTTTATTCAGTTCAAGCAACTCGAAAACCTGAGGCTCAACGTTATGAGGTGGCGAGAGAGCTCAACTCGATCTTGAGCTACTGGAAAAGTAGCGTCGACATAGACTTTGAGGATGGGGCTTATGCTCCACTGCAACCACCTCTTACCACTGAGATAATGCATTGTTTGGTCCAACGATTTACTTACATTAACTGTCTTGTCATGATCAACGTTCATATCCCAGAAATGGATAGCTTCTTGGTCGACGATTTATCCCAAATGTACTCGACCTTTGAGCAGGCTTATGTCACTGAATCCCGAAAAGCAGCACGATTGATTCACCTTATACCACATGGGGACTATGCCGTCGTTTGGTAAGAATCACTGTAATGGTTTTTAATTCTTATGCTAAATAATGCAGGCTGTTACTCCAATCATTTTCCAATATCGCTGAGACTTTGCTTAAAAATGCAGAAAGATATCCGGCATCACCCCAAGCGATACGTGATCTCGAGTTAGTGAAGCCATTCCTTGGGCTCTTCGAGATTCTGGAGACTGAAAAGGCGTGCTACCGCTCGGAGGAGGTCAGGAGGATACGGCAGTCTTGTGGTGAGCTTTGGGACAGGGCAACTGAGGCTGTCCGCTCGATGAATATTGAGTTTGACGAATAGCACCCGCAAACTGATAGCAAATAATTATCCGAGTGAATGCCCAACTGTCAAAGTAGACCATAAACCAGTGTCTATATATCATGGGCTATTTCTAGCACTGATTATCCAAGGCTTCATACGAATTGCTTTCATTGCTGAGTTCGACATTGTGGTGTAATGCAGTAGTGTAATGCAGTAGTGTAATGCAGTAGCACGATTGTGTCGGAGGAGAATCGTGGGAGACATGTCAATGCCAAGGTAATTAGTATTTCATATCGGCCACAAGATCAGAATGGATACTTCTTATATCCCTAGTCTGGGTAAAGACTGCTTACAATCGAAGTAGAGCGAGTCATCACTGAGCGTTATGCGGTTCATTATTGCTTATCAGATCTTCGGATGATTGCTAAGGTCCGCTCCGCATACAGGCCCGTTAGCGCCCACACACATTAATTCGGAACGGCCATGTCATACCATCCGCAGGGAGCAGCGCGCCTTAACAATGTGACAGGTCTACCACTTTTAGGCCAAATTTAACAACCATGATTGATGATATTCAGCTGCGCTTGATAATCTGGGAGTCGCAAGATAAGTTACTCCACAGATTTAGAGTATATATATACAGCGACATCTACAACCTTCATCAAATGTATTCAACATCAATCCAACAAACCAGCACAAACAACTTACCCACCTTGAACACTTAAGATGTCATCCCAATCTACCTTCTCCATTTCCAAGCTCAAGGATCGCCGTGTTCTCGTCATCGGCGGATCTTCCGGCATTGGCTTCGGCGTCGCTGAAGCCTTGATCGCCAATGGCGCATTCGTCATAATTTCTTCTTCGTCCGAGAGTCGAATGTCAGGCGCTGTGAAGAAATTAGAAGATAAATATCCTACGTCTCGCGGCTGTGTTCAGGCTTTTGTCTGTGATCTGAGCTCACCGGATACTGCCGAGTCTGAAGTCAAGAGGCTTTTCGAACAGGTGGCTGAAGGTGGCAAACTGGACCACGTTGTATATACAGCTGGTGATGCCATGTTGATCGGAAACCTCGAGGGGTTCAGCTTATCGCAGATCCACCAAGCCGGCATGGTGCGCTTCTTTGGTCCCATCCTCGTAGCTCAGCACCTCAAGAGCGCTCTGAAAGAAGGGCCAGCATCGTCATTCACGCTGACCACTGGCCTGGCCCCAAAACGCCCACCGAAGGACTTTGCAATCATCTCAGCCTATCTGGCTGGCCTTGACGGAGTGGTCAGCGGTCTCGCGCGTGACCTGGCTCCCATCCGGGTGAACCAGGTCAGCCTGGGTGCCATTGACACAGAGCTGTGGGATCATATTCGGCAAGCAGGAGGTTTTGAGCAGTTCAGAGCTGATTTTGAAGACCGCACACTTACTCAGTCGATGGGCAAAGTGGAGGATGTGGCGGAGAGTTACTTGTATTTGATGAAAGACAAGAATGCTACGGGCAGTACCGTGCGTACTGACGGAGGTCTGCTGCTCATTTAAACATTCCTTCTTTTAGCCCTGTATCTTATAGTCGTGGGAATGTGAGGAGGTAGACTTGGAGATCTGGGAGCTAGGATTGGGGTAGCGCTGCGTCACGGACATGGCATGGCATTTGCTTCAGTCCTTTATGGACTGTATATACTTCTTTAAAAAAATTGCATCTTTTGTCTTGTATAATTACTCATTGAACTGCGTCATCACCTTTCTCCCTGTTCATCGAGCTTTATTAGCCAACCAACTTCCGACCAGGCAGTAAAGATCATTAAATAGCATTACCTAGATTGCCCAGAACATTTTTCTTAGCATTCACCCCGACACCGAAGGAAAAGAACAGGTCAAGAACCTCAGGGGTATTTGACTGGCATGCTGTAGTATTAAACTGCGTCAATCCCATCCGCATCGGGAATGTTAAGTACGGTAGATATGCCGGCATCCCGCTAGCTTGACGACACCAACTGTAATCCTGCGGCTGCATCTAGCTAGACTGTAACGTCTACGAAAGCTTGTTCGGAACTGCATCAACGTAGCACGGAAACACCATGTTGTTTGCTGGATATCAATATTTCTAACTTGCGTTTGAGTGATGCTTGCTTCTCAGCTGGCATGAGGCTCAATAAATGTGCCCATTGTGTGTGTGGAACCTTACCTCGTTGGTCATGCCATTCCACGCATGCATTGCCACTTGGCCTGTCAAGGACTGTCGCTTGTAATTGCCGTGAAGCATCCAAATAGTCCCGGATCCGGTTACACCGTTTATGCAAACCCTAGTCCATGGGCAAAAGGATATTCCCGAGCAATCCAACCTCTTCCTTATGACCGTCCATAATCCTACAGAGATATATCCCTGCTGAAAAAGGTGTCAGGTCTACGGTCTGTCGCAGAGTCAATGGTATAATGCTCTTTATCACCGGAATAGTAAGCTCTATGTACAGACCCGAACCCTTGTCGATGCTAACAAAATGCGCAGGCCATCCAAGCAACACTTCTGTGCCTTGCCCTGCTCGTGGTCCTCCTTCGATGCTGGGCTAGACTCCAGTATGAGAGAAAGAAGCTCACCATTGCCGATTATTTCACATGGGTTGGATGGTTCTTTGCTCTTGGCTGGGTTATCAGCTCAGCCATAGCTACGCGCCTCTCGGTGATGCACCCTCCGATTAAACCGGAGTTTACAGTTGACAGCGTGGAGTATTTAAAGGTAGCCAGATCCCTTGATAGTCAAGTGGTGCGATGCAAAGCTAACCTTTTTCTATTTCATAGACTGTCTTCCTGGCCGAATACCTTTTCGATACTGGGATCTACCTGCCTAAGCTTTCTATCTTAGCTTTCTATTGGCTTTTAATCCCAAGTGTTTTCCAATATCTGAGGAAGTCATTATACTTTATCACACTATATCTGGTCTCCTGTATGGTAGTATCTATACTGTTAAATACCCTCATCTCACGACCCATCTCAAATAACTGGTAAGCTTAGCATCATCGACAATAAGTACCCTAGCTAAAGCGTTATCACAGGTCTATCGAGCGCCAGTTAGACTCTGCCTGGAACTCTGATCTTAACTTCATCGTGCAGTGGGGACTGAACTTCTCCACCGATTTGCTACGTAAGTGGTAGACAATCAAAAACCTTTTCCTCAGCCGTAATCTAACCATTGTCCAGTCTTCTGCTTCCCTTTCTTCATTCTAAAGTATTTGAGGTTACGCCCAGAACAGAAAGCTGGTCTCGTGGGAGTATTCTCTTTGGGGGCAATTACCCTGGCTGTCAGTCTCGTGCGATTTATTGCGAGTGTGGGGGTTTCTGGTTGGCTTGATGATGCTACCGGCAGTATGAGAACCTTATTACACCAATCACGGGTGGTAGAAAATCACGGGTCAAATTTGCTGACTAGCTTCCAGATACTCTATGTACAGCAGAGATGACCACAGCGATAATTGTAGTAAGCCTCCCCGGTCTCAAGCGATTCTTCATGCGATCGAAAGTCTCCACCAAAGTCTCTACCAAAGTCACAGACGGTGATATCTCAATCCCATCTGGCTTGGCGGTGTCATCGCTTGATACACGAGTGAAATCGCTATCAGTATCACAGGCTTATGCCGAGTGGGGTGTGAGGGATGATGAGATCGAGCTGGTCCCTGACATACCCAAAGGAAGCATAGACCGGGGAAGGATAGGCGGTAACTAGTCATTGGGAAAGGGCATGTTATAAAGGAGCACTCGTTTTGAATATTTCAAATAGTTCAATTGCAAAAAGCATATACTCTTTCAACTAAATTCTAAAATAATCCTTGCTCAAGAAACCTGTTTTGGTAACGCTCTGCAGAATGATGGTCTGGACTTGGCAAAAGATCTGCAGTGTCTCACATGCTATTCAATAGTTCTTATTTCAGCTGAGTTGTCCCGCGAACATGCAGAATGTGGCGTCGATCGCGGGATGTCAAACCTTCAGCCATCGAATCATTCTGAGACAAATGTATTTCGGTTTGATGTTTCCCAGTTTCTGTATGGTGCGTCAGCAGCTATGGAAACTCAATTGACAGCTGTTGTCTCAATCGATTACTGATCGGCATTGCAGCGTGAGCCGTGTCGCAACGTTTCCCAAATGGGACGACGATGGTTCGGATGTAACATTGAGGCTGGGGGATTGAGGCCCTTGTGCGAGGTTGCACAATTATGTCGCCAGCTTCTTAAGACACGACGATCCCCGCGTAGTCCCCTCCATATCCTGTGCCTCACCACAGTCATCCTCATTTCTGCAGCCTTGAACATGAAGCTTCAATTCCTTGCCATCTCAGCTCTACTCAGCAATTGCCTTGCTGACGCGGTAGCACCTGAAGCAGTCTACAGCGGTGGCTTTGACCACAAGAACGAAACCATCAAGCTTCGAATTGCCAATGGAGGAGCCGGTCAGAGCGGTCTGATCAAGGGTACAGTGACTCTCTCACCTCATCCAGCGCAACACGCTAACTAGTACAGAGCTTGCCAATGCCTACATCAAAACACGTGTTATTGGTGGTGCCGACCCCTTCCAAGTAGCGTGGATCAAGAGCGATACTTTCTACAGCATCAAGTACCTCAAAACAGGTGATGCAGACATCGGTATCACCTACAGCCCTGCTTCAGAGGCGATCGCTATCAAGCAAGGCATTGCCAAGGCGCCCAGCTATTATGCTTTCCGCGATCATTTCCTTCTGGTCGGGCCTGAGCGCAACCCAGCTCGTATCTCAAAATCAGATGATATCCATACCATCTTTGCGAACCTTCATGAAGCTGCTGAGGGCAACGCGACTAACCCGGCTATTCGGTTCTTGAGCCGATACGATAAGTCAGCTACTAATATTAAAGAGACTGAGCTATGGGCCAGCATTGGACAGGTATGTAGAGATACGAATCTCTTGTCAGTTGGCATATCTGACCATGATAGGTTCCTTGGGCAACTGCGTACTCAACCTGGTACCATCAATACATTGCCTTCCCTATCCAAGCTCTTACCGCCGCAATTCTTCTCCAAGAATACACCATCACCGACCGTGGAACTATGCTTTCTCTCGATCAAAAGCTGCAGAATCAAACCAAGATTTATAAGGCTGGTGGTGACGAAGACCCTAAAGATCCACTACTCAATCCCGCACATGCACTGGTCGGCGCAAAAGCACCCAACGGCGAGGAAGCAAGCAAATTTGTGAAGTGGCTTGTCAGCGATGAGGGTCAGGATGTGATTGGTAACTTTAAGAAGGATGGCGAGGTTTTATATTCGAAGGCTCCGAAGGTCAAGGAGCAGGAGCATCAGAAACTGTTGGGAGAATCACGAGAATTACTCTGATCTTAAGAAGGAAAGCGCAATATTATCTAGGCAACTATCGAAAAGGCCTTGAACAGTCTGGTGAGTGCTTGCTCGTTTAATAAGAAGGATCTCTAAGTGTGTCCACTCATAAGATCCTGTCGTAGTCCTTGAATAGTATCATCATCCGCATACATAATACCATGTTGCAAATTCTCTCACATTCTGATTGGGCATCAACGGGCTTCCCCGGATCATCCAATTTTGGGCCTGTGGGACCTCGCCAACTTAAAAACTAATCGCTCGAATAATATGATCAGACACGATCCTAGCCCTTGTTCCCCCGCGTCAGTTTGTGGGGTATCCTCAAATTACCTTTTCTGGGGGGGTTACCGAGGCAAGAAACCATCATCATAGTCATACCATCATTGTCGCACAAAATCATCCCAACACACAGACAATTTGTCCAACCATTTTCGCGTCCAAGCGCTATCAATTGTTCACCGCATACCGGCGCGCATATCCAGGTGAACGGAATATGAGGGCCCCAGCAATGGACGAAACTGAGGCACCCGGGGCCGAGAAAGGCTTGCTCTTGCATTACGCCTCCCCCGCATCTTCATGGCCAGAGGCTCTCCCCATTGGCAACGGACGCTTGGGAGCCATGATCCACGGGCGAACAGCGACTGAATTACTGCAGCTCAACGAAGATTCTGTCTGGTACGGCGGTCCGCAGGATAGAACGCCCCGGGATGCACTCGGCAGCTTGGCTACACTGAGGCAGCTGATCCGAGATGAGAAGCACAAAGATGCAGAGTCTCTTGTGCGCGAGGCATTTTTCGCTACGCCGTCGAGTATGAGGCATTATGAACCATTGGGCGAGTGCACCATTGAGTTTGGGCATGAAGAGAGTGAGGTTAGCGACTACATGCGTTGCCTTGACTTGAGCACAGCTCAAAACACAACAAAGTACACCTGTAAAGGTGTTTCGTACCGCCGCGATGCAATTGCCAGTTTCCCGAGTAATGTCCTGGCCATCAGATTCCAGGCATCTGAAAAAACGCGCTTTATCATAAGGTTGAATCGGCGGAGCGATGTCGAGGTAGAAACCAATGAATTCTTGGACAGCATGCATACACAAGACAACCGCATCATTCTCAATGCGACACCGGGTGGGAAGAACAGCAACAGTCTAGCACTTGTTCTCGGTGTTGCATGCGCTTCAGAAAATGGAACAGTTAAAGCAATCGGAAATTGCCTGATTGTCGACACAACTGAATGTGTTATCGCGATTGGCGCACATACAACCTTCAGATCAAAGAACCCAGATTCATCTGCACTCCATGACGTCAACTCAGCTCTTCGGGAACCATGGGCGAAACTCATCAATCGCCATCGACATGACTACAACAATCTCTTTGGTCGCATGTCCCTCCGCTTATGGCCAGACGCAAACCATCTCCCAACAGACCAACGAATAAAAAGCCACCGAGATCCAGGGCTGGTGGCACTATATCACAACTACGGCCGCTACCTCCTCATCTCATCGAGTCGCAAATCGGCCAAGGCTCTCCCTGCCAATCTGCAGGGCATATGGAATCCTTCATTCGCGCCACCATGGGGATCAAAGTTCACAATCAACATTAATCTCCAGATGAACTACTGGCCAGCTGCAACATGCAATCTCATCGACTGCGCCGTACCGCTTGTCGACCTCCTGGAGCGAATGGCTGAGAATGGCAAAAAGACAGCGAAGAAGATGTACAATTGCAGGGGGTGGTGCGCCCATCACAACACCGATATCTGGGCTGATACTGATCCGCAGGATCGTTGGATGCCTGGTACTATTTGGCCCCTCGGTGGTGTTTGGCTGTGCATAGATGTTGTCAAGATGCTCATCTATCAGTATGACTACTCGCTGCACTGTCGCATCGCTCCTGTACTGGAGGGCAGTGTCCAATTTCTCCTCGACTTTCTCATCCCCTCGGCGTGCGGTAAATACATGGTCACCAACCCATCCATATCCCCAGAGAACTCTTTTATATCCGAGTCAGGAGAAACGGGCGTCTTTTGCGAGGGTTCTGTTGTCGACATGACCATCACACGTATCGCTTTGGAAAGCTTCCTCTGGAGCATAAGCATGCTTAACAAAGACCACCCGCTCCGGAATGATGTCATTACCACTCTCGACAGATTGCCACCATTTAGGGTAAACAAGGAAGGGTTAATACAGGAATGGGGATTAAAGAACCACAAAGAAGCCGAACCCGGGCATCGTCACATGTCCCACCTCTTTGGGCTATATCCGGATGATTTCATCAGTTTGGACTCGTCGCCGGTACTGGTTAGGGCTGCAAAGAAGGCTCTTGCAAGAAAGACAGAACATGGAGGTGGCCATACTGGCTGGAGTAGAGCCTGGCTGATGGCGCTCTGTGCGCGCCTTGGTGATGCTCAAAGCTGTGAAGAGCACATGGATTCATTATTGAAAACTTCCAGTTTACCAAATCTACTCGACAATCATCCTCCATTCCAGATCGACGGGAACTTTGGCGGATGTGCTGCAATCACAGAGTGTCTGGTACAATCCACCTTAAGGTCGGAGTCGGCTTCGAACCAAATCGTTATTATCCAATTACTCCCCAGTTTACCCTCATCTTGGAACAATGGCAAGTTTACAAATATCAGAGCAATGGGAGGCTGGTTGGTCTCTTTAGAGTGGAAGGAAGGGCAGGTCGTTAAGCCACTTCTCGTCGAGGCGACTGTAGCTCAAGCTCCAGATGCGCTTGTGGTCTTCCCTACCGGCGAGAGAGTTCCTGTGTCCAACAAGAAGACAGGGCAACAGAAGGTTTGGTATGGTTAAGTTGTTGAGTGCCGTTCGTTTGTCAGCGATTGGAGTTCGAGGTTGCAGTGCCTGTCGCAGGAAGATAATCGACTGGATAATTCTTGTGATTTCACTTTAGAGAGTGTTCTAGTAGTTATAGTAATGCCACGAAGTACGTATTTATATTAACCACCCTGGCACGGTTTGTCAAGTATTGCCCATAAGTGGCTTTCCCTTGTCTTCAGAGGTGACGTTCCATCCCCTGCTCAACAATAATCCGCCACACAATAAAACGCACATTAGAACAATGATACAGTTCGAAGCCTGCTAGCAACATATCATTCATTCGGTTAAGGATTACCGAATACTGTACATAGCTCGGTTGTGTCTGGTCGCTGAGTGGCGTTCCCCTCGAGTCGATGGTCCACGGGTATGGGGCAACTCCGGAGATAAGTAATAAAACTTGCTCTTATAGAGTGACTGCTGCAGCTTACTGTAGTTACTGGGATTCCTCATAATTGCTTTGAGTAATACCTCTTGGCTATATCGGAATTCCCCTCTATATGCCCTAGCTACGCTGCTATTATCAGCTGGCTGAAGGTCCTTACGGAAGGAAGGCACGGAGGTGCGGGCGTTGATCGATATGTCGGCTGTGATTGAGGCCAGCTTTGTTGATCTAATTCCGGCGGGTCGACTTACGGCTCGGCAGGTTACTTGGTGACCGAGTCGTGATCTTCTTCTCGTTTCGGGTGGGTTGATTAACCCCAGTAGGCAGTGGCTTTTTATGCCTTTTGGAAATAGAGTTGCGGTGGTTAATATGGTTGGATAATCTTATTAGATCTAAGCTATTATACCTTTTGGTCTGTATAGGGACCTCTGTTATAAATATTTCTATGAGTTCTATTGGGATAGCTAGATCTCTTTTTTAAAGGTATTACCAGACTCGATATTAATAATAGAAATAAATAGTCTTATTACTTTTTTTTATTAATATCTTTTTTCTCCCTACTAAACTCGAGGAATATTGTACCTAACCTTGACCTAGATAGTACCACCAATATGAGGGAGAATATTGTCGAGATTGTATTCGGAGCTCTCTACTACCGTCTTAAAAAAGCGCGAGGTTCCTGCCTCCAGGGAAGACCTTAAACAAGAGATGCCCAAGCTGGAATCCAAGGTCACAGAGGTGTTAAATAGCCTGGACCAGCTGGAGCAGTTGGATCAGCTGGATGCCGAAATGCGGGCCATAAACAAGCTCGATAAGAGACGTAACTCTATAGTTATCCTTCGGGCACTGATGGAGAAGGTTCTTGTTGTGTCGGTGGTTAATGTTTTTGGTGGTAGAGAAAACACAGACCACCCGCTGTGGACAATGTTCAGCCATGTCTGCATGGCTGTAAAGAAGGATACTTAGGTTATAGCTACCACTGCAAAACATACAGAGTTCTTCTGAAGCTATTTTAAGCGATTTTATTAATTAGTACGGAGTAGCACTAGAATATTTGTACATTAGCCAATGAAAGTATTATAACATGGGATACTCATTTCGCTTCAGTAGGGAACCTGCGCTAGCTTATAGACTATTGAGAAACTAGTGGTATTAGCGTGCTATTACTCCTTATTTACAGCTCTATATATTCTAACAGAATCCCTTTCTTCTCTTTCCTACTTGCTAACTTAATAGTTTCTTTTAAAACGCTCAAACTTACTTCCTCTGTTAAGATGCGATTTACTGCCTTAGTATTGCCAATCGTTTTCGGTGGTACTTTAGCGGGGCCATGCCGTCCCTCTAGTTCCTTGTCATCGCTAGAATCAACCCCTACCCTTTCCGGGAGCAGCTCTGAAACCACTGCACTTGTTGACGTAACTACCGCAACTGCATTGCTGTCCTCCACTTTCGCAGTTACTCTATCAACTGAGCAGTCTACTGATGCTACAACGACTGCTGTACCTACGACCGAGATCACATTGTCATCAAGGACGACATCTGTGGCCGAGTCCACAACAGAACTAGCCGCCGCTGCCACATCAACAACTGCTCCTCCTGGCCAATGCAAGGCACCAGGTTCTCTGCAATGCTGCCAAACTGTTGGAACCGCAACCAATCCCGCAATTAGCTTACTGCTAGGGCTGCTTGGCATTGTTGTTCAGGATCCGAACGCTGTAGTTGGGGCAACATGTAACTTCTCTTTCCCTATTATTCTGCTTAGGAATCTAATATTTACTTTTAGGCTCACCTGTTACTAATACTGGGAGATGTGTTGCTGTCCCAGTTTGCTGTAATAATAATAACTATGTTAGTATTTTCCCTTTTCTAACTATCTATCTATTGAATACTGCTAAGCTTTATTTATAGGGTGGCCTGGTTGCTACTGGTTGTACGCGAGTTTCTTAGTTAAGGTCTTAGTTATTATTAACTATTTATATTACTTGCTATTATAATTGAGCAGGATAATTTAAATATAAGGATAAGGCTTGTTAAATAACAAACTATCCGTAGCCCTGGCTATTTTATTAACTCTTATATTACTGGGAAGTATACGCTTATCTTATTCTTTGTAGATTTTACTTTACAACATGTATTATTATAATTATTACTGGTAAAAATGTATATTGTTTATCTATATAGCCTTTATATCTCTTTCTTAGTATGTCCCTGCTCTTGGGTCTTAATATAAGTATACTGTATATTCACAGGGCATAGTTTAGACATCTTGGCCAATATGACGAGAGTGAAACATTCTGGTATTATATTTCACTAAGTTTATATAAGTCCATATTGCATTATTATTGACAATTCATATACGTAGCTAGTTTAATTCATGTAATTGGATGATCCCTGTTTAGTTCCTCCCCCGGACTACTCCCCGGACTACTCCCGGGACTTTCCACGATGCATCCCTAGACCTGGCTTGATGAGGGGAAGCGATTACACAGTAGTGCCTCCACCAGCAGCTTGAGGTTTTGTGGAGTTCCTCGCTACCTAACTTACACTATACAGGTACGGATATTGCAGCACAATACGCAGGTCCCGGTCACATTTTGGTCTAGGCCTCCAGGTTGGAACACCCTTGTCTACATAGCGACATCACAAGGCTCGGAAGGGTCATGAAAAATAACCAAACTTCTTGAACTAGTACATACCAGTGCTCTGGAGTTATGTTTACCTTCCATGCTAGGTTAAACCCATAAACACACCCAAGCTCATTCATTCTAGAATCCGGACCTTCAGCCAACCTAGTCTATGTGCTCTTCTGTTCCACATCAACATATATAGCCTCGGACTTCTCATCCGCGGCCAGGAGGTCAGCATCTTCTCCGTCTGGAGGACAGGAGCAAGATAGTACGAGACAACGCCGTTTCCATTCCACTGACTGAATACTCCGAGAGATACCGAGATGAGTAGTCACGGTAGCTTTGTGAGTGAGGGAAAGATCAAACCGTAAGTTTCCCCAAAAGTCATAAATGTACCGCCAGTTGTGCTAACATGTATTATCTAAGTTCCCACCAATTATGTATCAGCAGCGTGGGGAGGAGATTCAAAAGGCGCTATGGGATGAGACAATGAGGGAGCTTGCTTTTGCAGACAGCAATATATTATTATTAACATAGAGTGGCACTTAAGGCATCACTATGATAGATATTGATGTTTTATCCGAGATCAGCAACCAGTCAGAACATGCAAAAGTAACTATAAGTACATGCGATATGGAATTAGAGTATAGTGCTTATAATGGGCAAAGTCCTGTTCTTATTTATTTGACCTACATTTTAAGACATCTCATCGACGCTAAGTTGCACAGCCCAGCTGGGCACGTAAGATGGCACGAGGATCTGCATCTTCGCCAAGATTAACAACACAACACGTGCTCCCACTAACATGTGGACTTCCGCGCCTTGGCAAAGATGATACATTTCTCATCCTGAACACATGCAGGCTCAGAACTCGGGATATTAAGAATATGAACATTTACTCATTCAATTAGATCCTTTCTCGTCGCAATACCGGAAGCAATTAAAGGAATGCTATAAATCCCAATGAAGCCTACATGCATCTACCCAACATCCTCCCGACCACGACAATCCTCATCACCGTCTCCGCACTCTCGCGGGTCAATCTCTCCGCATCATTAACAGCATCATCTAGAGTCATAGGTCGTTGTATAATGCAAGTGAAAGCGTCGATACCGATATCGTAGTTCACTCTGGCTCCCTGGCCAATTGTTCCCGCAATCGCAATGACCGGCAGCCCATGTTTCTTTGCGAGCCTGGCCACTTCGGCGGGGATTTTCCCTCGCGGCGTCTGATCATCGATGCCACCCTCGGCAGTCAAGACAAGATCGCAGTCGTTGAACATGCTGTGTAGGTTTATGTACTGCATGACAATCTCATACCTGGGCTTGAGAGTAGCCCCTACCAGACGTAGCCCGGTTCCGAGACCGCCTGAGGCGCCACCTCCGGGAGCTAGACGTACTGACTTATCGCAGAGAATGTGCGAGGCAACATCTGCAAGTTTCTCCATAGCGAGACTCAGGATAGCGGATTGCTCTGGGGTAGATCCTTTCTGGGGGCCAAACACATTTGCAACCCCCTCAGGTCCACAGAGGACGTTGTGCCAGTTTACGGCAACCTCGATTCTTGCTTTGAGCACGCGACGATCAACACCAGAGAGATCGATGGAGTCAAGCGCGATGAGTGATTCACCGCCTTGGGCAACTGGCAAGAGACGTCCTTTATGGTCAAACAGCTTTGCGCCGAGCGCTTGAAGCATCCCTGCACCGCCATCACAAGTTCCAGAATCGCCGCACCCGACAAGAATACGGGTCGCTCCAGCATCAAGAGCTGCAAGAATAAGTTGCCCAACTCCATATGTCGTAGTTCTTCCAGGGTTGCGACGACTTGGTGAAACAAGGCTAAGACCTGCTGCTGCCGCCATCTCAAGGACGGCAGTAGGTGGCTCGTTGCCCTCAGGGCCAAGGATACCAAAGAATGACATGATTATCTGTCCTACTGGTCCAACGACAGGGATTTTGTGCATCGAGCCTCCCGTTGCGGAGACGATTGCCGTAGTAAACCCCTCTCCTCCATCAACCAACGGGACTTTGCGTATCGAGGCGTGAGGCTCAACAGCGAGAATACCAGCTTCGATACAGTCTGCAGCCTGACTTGGCTGAAGGCTGCCCTTGAATCCCGAGGGACAGACAAGGATTCTCATGCTTGGTGCGATTTTGACGGAGCCCATTGTGATATTCTTTAGGTAATCTTGATAATGGGTTGAAAAAAAGAGGGAGAACAGAATAAGTAAAGCGAGTGATGTTTTATAGCGAACGATGGTTATGAAGCTGGGAGCTTGATTGAAAGCGAATGTGAAGATGAACTGTTGATCGGTTTGATTTGCATGTGTTTCGTCCCGGATCACGCATCACTATATACTCCAAAGTTCTGCTAGTCAGACTACAGACGATGGTCGTTCATCTTTGCGACCTCCATTGCTCACTGGTCTCATCCAAATTCCAGACAGAACCTATTGTTGAAACTCAGCCTCTCAAGAAGCAATTAGCTATGTGGTAGCTCGAAGCCTCGACCAGAATAGCAACATGTCGTGTGCTCTTCTATTTTCGAAGAAACACTGAGCCTGATATTCCCGTTTGCGTCACGCGAGCACCTGAGCCACCACGAGTAATTAGAGCATACATCAGCCAATATGAGACAATAAAGTCAAGTCATGTAAGGAGGTTTAGAGGACGCGTCACTCATGTGCCGCTCCCAAAGCTGGGTATTACCAAGTAAGGGCAGACCAAAAGGCTTGGTGGGGGTGGAGATGGTATGTTAAAGCTGATCGGAAAGGTTGTTTTAGCTTAATTCAAAGTTTCATCATCTACCGTGGCTTTGCGTCTCTCCTCAAAGATGAGTGGTCGATACTCAGTTGGGCTGAATCAAAGAAGCAGGCTAGCAATGCTTGGCCCTGGCACTAACCTGATTCTGCTGGAAGGATGGGGAGCTTCTGCCAATGGAGAACCACCACGCAACTTACCAGGTTCATATTTACAAACTGCGATAGAGCTCGAAGGAAGCTAATATTTAACGTCTGAACCTTGTTGCACGAGGATGATGTCGCGTGGCAACGGTGGCATACAGTCGACACTACCAAGAACAGACCTGTGAATGAGCATTAGACCATATAGGTGCTCCGTACTCTGGCCTATAGATGGATCCATGAACTGTTTGCACTCGGCCCCGTAACGAAGTACCTACGGCGTGTATCAAGCAATGATTGAAATCCAATTGCTCCTCAATAATTGTTTCATGTGTTAGAGTGAGATGACATGAAACAGGACTAAGGTGCGATATTTTGGCATCAACAACTGAGCAAATAGGATTCTTGCAATGACTTGGCTAAAGGCCGCCAGCCACCACCATGACGACCATCCACCCTAGTCGATCACTTCTATCAAGGCCACTAAGATCGACAAAGACACAATCTGAAAGATGGATCTCGCCTGGCAGCAGGCGCTGCCAACATAGCTACGCACTTGTTCCTAGAGTTTAGCTCACGAGTTTGGCAGTGCAAGAAATTCCATTCCCGCTACAGCTGATGTGGAATGCAGTTGCTGCAGGCTTTACGAGCTCTAGCTCGGGCTGTGTTGTGATCTAACTATTTCTCAGATGTGAGTGCGTACTGCAATCTGATCTAACACAAATGACTATTTCTAGAACACAAAGGTAAGTCGGGAATTATTATTAAATAGCGGCATCCAAGATAAACGACCATTCCAATCCATTCAATCCTGTTTGATCAACACTGCCACTCGTTAACTCTAGTATATGCTTGTAAAAGCATTCTCTTTCGTTTCTTGTTTATCTGTCCTATCACCATATTCACTGCAGCCATGACTCAGAGTACCATCCCAAGTCTCTCGAGGGCAGGCTCCCGCTCATCCCTTTGGAGGTCGTGGTGCCCCGCGCTTGAAGGCTTGAAAATTTACAAAAAGTCCCGCCAAGATTATCCCTCGTTGGTGCATGATGTTATCGATGATAGACGCTATACCTCTGGCGCATCCAGTCGACCAAGGCCATTATCACCGCTTGTCGAGACCCCTGATGCCATGAACCAGCCGCATCTGTCGGCCGAGTCGGTTGGCGATGTAGAGGAGCAGTTAGTCCCTGAGTGTCTTGTCGGATCAGAAGAGGAGGATCCCAATCTTGTAAGTAATCTCTTGATCTCTTCCACTTATCTTGTTCCGCCATGGACACTAACTGACATATACAAGGTGACCTGGGACGGCCCAGACGATCCTTCAAACCCCCATAACTGGACCAGACACAAGAAGTGGCTGTCCACAATTCTTGTCTCTTGCTTCACCTTCATTTCCCCAGTTTCCTCCACAATGCTAGCACCCGCCTTGCCAGACTTGGCAACCGAATTTAACATCTCATCAGACTTTGAAACATATCTGCTCATGTCTATCTTCCTTCTCGCCTACGCCATAGGACCTTTCTTGCTTGCCCCGTTGTCTGAGATGTTCGGAAGAGTTGTTGTTCTTCAGTCAGCCAATATGTTTTACTTGGTGTTCAACACCGTGTGTGGCTTCTCACAAACGAAGCAGCAGATGCTTGTTTTTCGTTTTCTCAGCGGTCTTGGAGGAAGTGCTCCGCAAGCGGTAAGACAGTGTAATCTCTTACCCTCGCCGCCACAAACTAATTATTATGTGTAGCTTGGAGGAGGTGTTTTGAGTGACTGTTGGCGAAAGGAAGAGCGAGGAACTGCGACTGCTATCTACAGTCTTGCTCCATTTCTAGGACCAGCTATTGGACCTATTGGTAGGTTAATCCAAATCTCTGCACTAACACAAAACTGACAATATTCCAGCCGCTGGTTATCTTACTCAGTATATGAACTGGCGTTGGATCTTTTGGGTGGTTTCCGTCGCCGATGCTGTGGTTCAAATACTCGCGTTTCTGTTTTTGCATGAGACTTACCCACCCAAGATCCTCAAGGTAAAGGTCAGAAAGCTCCGCAAGTTGACTGGCAATAAGCTGTTGCACACCGAGTTCGAGCAGCACGACCGTACCTTCATTTCTCTACTTTTTCAGAACTTGAAGAGACCGTTCATTATGCTTTTTACACAACCAGCTATACAAATCACCGCATTGTATCGCGCCTACCTATATGGTTTGATGTACCTTGTGTAAGTCCAGTGAATCGAATTTGCAGTATCATTTGGTTCTAACATTACCAGATTTGCTTCGTTTCCTATGGTGTGGGAAGAGAAATACCACCAAGAGCCTGGCAGAGCTAGCTTGAACTATGTCTCACTCGGTGTTGGGTTTGTCATCGGACTTCAAATTTCCGGTCCCTTGATTGACAAGGTATGTTATGTGTTGAACCCCTTCTGTTCATACTGACAATAGCCCAGGTTTATGCAACGCTTAAAAAACGGTATAACCACCCCGGGAGACCCGAATTCCGCGTTCCACTGATGTTTCCAACCGCGTTAATAACGCCTGCCGGTCTTGTTCTTTACGGTGTTTCCGCACAACTTCAGCTTCATTGGATTATACCTAATATTGGAGCCGCCATCTTCTCGGCGGGACTTATTCTTTCGTTTCAATGTGCTCAGACATACATCATCGACTCCTACGAACGATATGCTGCCAGCGCTACTGGGGCTGCCGCTTTTGTCAGGACAATGGCTGGATTTAGTTTTCCGTTGTTCGCGCCGAGTATGTATAAGAGGCTTGGAATCGCATGGGGGAATGGGTTACTGGCGGGTACCGCTATGGTTATTTGTCTTGTTGCTCCTATTGTACTTTGGCGTTATGGCACTTGGATCAGGAAGAAGAGTCCTTATTGTGCAGGGTAGAGACTAGGAGTTACCATCCATAGAGTTCATCGACTTGGTACATCTATCACGTCTCAACGATCATGCCTCGTTCGCATATTCAACGTTCGGCATGGCTAGTGATCTTAAATAATAAACTCATTACCACAGTCCCGGCACAGCGTGGTTAGTTTCACGGTGTATTTATTTATTCAACTGGTAACACGCACGTATGATGCTATTTTGCCCATCACGTTATCAATACAGTATTCTGGCAATGCTCCAGCATTCACATCTAAGATGAGATTTCGAACACCAAACTAGAGAGTATCTCCAGATGTGTAACACCTGACTAGTAGGTCTGCCTCGCGAACTTGTTAACGTTCAAGGTCGGGCTCGCCGTTCTCTCAACATATTCAAAATCGCAAGTCAAAAGAGACGGTGAAGGTGAAACACACTCACTCTCACATAAAGCATTGAGCTAGTAAATGTGTCGTCAGCTCAGACATGGCGGTCTGCTCCGAATTACCATCACGGTCACGCTTTACTGTAGGATAAGTCTTAGTAAGTACCCTACAGGGCGCCGGTCTCAGGGGAAATTACAAAGGGACTCGGCCCCTCGCTTTACCCCTCGCTTTACCGTATACGGGTCCCGCTTCGGTGTCCGCGATGACGTTTAGACCCGCTTGGATTGGCGGTCTAACAAAGGGTTCATCCCGTAAAGGTTTGGCTCGGCAGTTTGTTGAGCTTCTAGATTGTGTAACCTGGCCTTCTCTTGTTCTGGAAATGAGCTCGTGAGGGTGACATCGTGGGGATGTTGTGGTAACGGTATGGAAAGAGTTGTGTGGAATACGAATACCCTACAGGCTCATGCTGTGACTTTGAGATCTTTGGACTGATGCTGTGACATCATTTATTGTACAAAGCCCCCGCACTATCGTCATTGGTGTGAATTGTGAGATGCATCTGGAGTTTAATCGGCTGATCCCGCTCATAACCTTTAACTAAATAACAAAAACTCAGGAACAGGTACCGTATCCGCGGCAATGAATCATAACCTCCGCAGTATGATCGCATTGGAAACTCTCGATTGCGGGTGTCACATACCAAGAGCATGCATAATGGCCCATTCGGTGCAAGGGGGGGCCGTGCCGAGAGCTAATCAAGACACCATGACACTGTCTAACCCCCGGTCCATCTAATAATAACCCACCAGTCCGTGAATACGAGCTAAGCATAATATTTAAGAAATTATCCATGCCATAACAAGACAATGCATGGGCGGTCAGCCGAGTGGTCGGATGATTCGGCATGCGCTACCATGCTAGATTTCCGACAGCATTGTACCTTTCGCTGATCCTCTAACCCCGCAGAAAATCACGAGGTTGGATTTCTCCAGAGAGCACGATGGATCGACCTCGTATAGGTCATATCAAGGCACAGCTAGTGTTGTGTAGTTCGTATCCTATCCACATCTATCCTAGGCCAAGCAATTACATACTGAGTCTTGTTACAATAAAAGGCATCGACTTTCCAGCCAATATTCAATTTCCTTCATCTCATCACTCACTCTCAACTCTCACACCACATCAACATCTACTCTTCAACTCACTCAAACCCAACCAAACCAAACCGCCATCATGAAGTTCAGCGCCCTTACCGCCCTTACTGCCATCTTCGGCACTGCTGCCGCCGCCAACAAGGCCATTGTCATCAACGACTGCGCCAGCGCCATCTACGTCCAGTCTTTCCCCTACGGCGGAGGTGCTCCCGGCCCCTTGACCACTGTCAAGCCCGGACAGCGATTCACTGAGGACATCCGCACTTCCGGATCTACCGTCAAGATTGCCACCACCAAGACTCTTACCAAGCCTCTCTTCTTCGGCTACTCCACCGAGTCTATGCCCAACAACGTCTACTGTTAGTCTATTCCACCAACACCCTATGAAAGCTACAATACTAACCTCTTTCCACAGACGAGCTCAGCACCGAGTTTGGCAACCCCTTCGCTGACAAGCACAACGTCCTGAGCCCTGGTGAGGGTTGTGAGAAGTTCGACTGCAAGGCCGGCGATGCCAAGTGCTACAGCACCCCCAGCATGAAGAAGGTCTACGGCTGCCCCAGCCCCGTCAACCTGTACGCCAAGGTCTGCTCCAAGTAAAGAGCCAGCTTTGAAAGCGACGATGCTCCCAGTGGCATTGAACGATGCCGGAAACCATCTGGCACCTCATCTTCATGAGGATTAATTCACTGGGCCAAAAATAATCAGTTATATATTATTAGAAGACCTTAGAGTCTGTTGGTCTTGTGACCTGTACATGAATGACAAATATACATATACATATTCTCTTCGCATTTCTTCCTTCTCATTTAGCTTGTCTAAGATATCGCTGCTGTAATGTGTCTGTCGTCTCAATCCCTAAAACCCGGTAGGAGTACTCCATCCCATGCTTTCAAAGCTGTCGTGGCTCAACACATACCGAATCAATAATAATGTGTTCTCGTAAAGACCCTGAAAAAGGAAGACGGAACACCTTTCCAGCGCAATGTATATAGCGTATGTAATATTGAGATGAAAGGATAACCAAACCGTCAGACTCCAGGTTGATATGTAGACACTCAATATAAAATCCTGACTCCAGAATCAGGGCTTAGTCAAGGAGCGGTTGTGGCATCTTCCTTTTATACAATAATTTGGTATTAGTATAGATCGGTTTTACTATGTATTGTTCAGCGTATTAACAAGTCGATTCCACAAAAAGTTTTGCTTCCAGCTACTGAACAGCGAACGAAGCATAAGAATTAGGTCCAGCTGAGAGAAATAATATTATCATTGTGAACCAATAAGAAGCTGTTTTAAAATCCACGCAGATAGTACAGTGAGCCAATAAACTCTATTACTAGTTATAAAGAGCTTAGTGATACCACTGACCAAGAGGTCTTTCCTAGTCGCATTAACAGCTGTAGCCAACAGCAGAATGATGTCCCGACGGTGCTTACATATTGGGGTGAACAGGGCGAATCCTCTAGCTTTCTTTTATTAATATTCATCTGTTTTTGCGATAAAAATTAGGGTTTAATATTTCCTGTGACCTCCTGTAGGAGCCTTTCTCTTGTTGTTTATTGAGTGAACCCAGTGCTAGAAGTACGAGACGCTTGCGGCCACTTTTGACCTGCTGCAGTGACTCAAGTCACTGTGTATGGTTGATCTTTTTTTCCACCAGCTTCAGCAAACATTCTTCAGTCTACAATCTATCATTCCTTCACTACTCTTATCACTTTCCTACTATAGTTACTAATTCCCATAAGTACACCTTTGTGCCTTTATAAATAGAAATGTCTAACTTGGATAATGCCCTGAAGTAAAGTTTAGTACAATGTTTATTATGTGGATACCTTAAATTGGTTCAGATCCCACCTGGCTTTTGAAGGGCAATAAGGGACTTTTAATGCGAGGTGCCCATGACCATGCTAAGAAGTTATTATCGGAACAAATGACTGTTAAATTGCTTCGAATTTTACGACGGCTATTCTTCATATTTTCTATCTATTACATGCATTTTCGTAATGCGAAACCACAATAACATACCTGTATACTCGAGTCACATCTTATACTGTACTCTTGTACTAGAAAGGGAACAATATAAAATCACTTCTCGGAGTATAGAATGGAGTATGAACCATTCTAGCCTATTAAAACTCCCCCTCAATCAGCTAACGCGACAGCTTTCTTCAGCTGCTAAACCAGCCACGCGACTTTTATTGGCTAGCCCGGAAGTTTCCTTGCCGAGACACAATTGCCAAGTAAATGCTCAGCCTCACAGCAATCAGCTTTTGCTGACGCGCGAGGCCTCGCAAAGTCTGCTTATTTAGCCTGCCCAAAGGCTCTGTCGCTCGCCTGCTGCTAACAATTCAGTACCCATCACAAGTCTTGCGACTCATTCCAGACGTGATGAGTGGTTCGGAAGAAGAAAAGGAGCGCAAGAGGGACAAGTTCGGAGAGTTTATGTATGCGCTATTTATCCCTACCAACAACATCTTCCACTGGACCCCACGCTACACACCCTTGTTGCCAGGCGGTAGTTTGCAAGCTGACCATCTCCATGTAGGAAGAAGAACTTGAACAAGGGTGAAATAGCATTGAAGCATGCTGTAGGTCTTGGCGGTCAACCCAATGTAGTCCCCGTGACAAAGCCTGTTGTTGATGGACCGCTTCGGCCGGTCGAGGTTGGCTGGCATCCAGTTGGTGGCTTTGCTGGCAAGTGGTTCGCCGAGGAGACTGGTCTAGGCAAGATGATCACTGAGAAGATCAACAAATACCCGGATCCCACGCAACATTGGGCAGTTCTGGTTGGCGACTATGCTCATCAACTATGGATGGTGAGTGGAATATCCTTTTGTCTAAACAGGACCATGGCATCTGATACCGCGCAAGGACGAGAACTTCAATGTCATTTACACAAATGCAAAGGTCGATCGTGAAGAGTGGCGCACATTTACAGTTGGACAAACACGCTTCAATGATGATGCACTGCGGCGGACTGGTAAGTAGGATCCGATGTCGGCTGTTCCATCTACTCTTTCTTGCAAGTCCCATGCTAAGATCTTGCCTCAAGGCGAATCGGTGATTCAGAGTATCAGAGACAAGCAGCCAACCTACAACCTCATCACCAACAACTGCCAGACATACGTACTACAGCTGCTTGATGCAATCAAAGTCGGCGTGGACAAAGAGTTCGGTACCACCTTGGCTGTCTACGAGAGGCTATTTGGTCCAGGTAAAATTCAAGACCTGTTCGAGGGTGAAGAGAGGCCAGATGAAACCACTGGAACACAACCGCAACCGCAACTACAACCACAGCCACAGATAGACCCAGCACCAGGGATGCATCAAGGCAGATCAGATACTGTCAACCTCGCTCAGGATGTCATGGATCAGAACACGAATCAACTAGACACGGAGACAGAGATGGAGAGACACGTGGATGAGAAAGAGAAGGATAAGAAGAAGAAAGGGTTTTTCTCGCGCTTTAAACGAAGCTAGAAGTTGATCCAATTGTGTTTGCAGGAACTGAAAGGGTTTTATTTGAGTGGAAGGGTGCAGGATCGAAATGCTCATACGATACAGTTAATAGAACTTAGTGTGTGTTGAGATACAAAGCCGAGACAGTGTTTTATGAGTGGTAGCGATTGATCTCGTCGGACAAGGCTACGGAATTACTGAAGCGCGAGGAGGCATATGTACATCGATTGTACTGGCGTGGGCAGTTTAATACAACAATTACTGTTCAACAGGACAAAACAATGCCATGCTCCTAACCGATTAAATATCCTAATATGATAAACCACCTGCTTCTATGCAACCAATTCTATTTTTACAAACGCCCCAATTACCAATCAAGTTCCTTTGAAGTCTTATCACACGAGAGTCCAGAGCAGGAAGAGAATAGACTCTCATCCTGCTCAGTCTTGGTAGCAGACTTGTCGAGAATCTGCTGCGCGGGTCGAATTTCTCGTCCGGCCACGCCTTCAAGCTTGCGGTGGTGCTCAACTAGTTGATACACTTGGTTCTGGAACTGGAGAGGGGTCTGGTCAACCAAGACACCTGAGCGCAGGTTCTTCTCAGCAGGCGCCTCGTTCTCGCTGGCAATTTGCTGAAGAATCCCGTCGACTTTTTGGAAATCATCTTGACTAGCGTTCTTGTGTCGGTAGACTTCGTACTGCAGCAAGGACTTGGTGGCAGATGTAGGAACGCATCTCAAAAGGAAGAAGAAGTGAGGTCTGGACTGGTTAGCTATTGTTCTTAATTTTACACGTTGTGAAATACTTACGAGATGGTCAGAGTAGCATTGGGAAAGTAAAAGCCGCTAACAACGGAGGTGCTCTTCTCCTGGAAGTCGCTGCTGCTGTTGGCACTGGACTTATCGGCTAGTGTCTTCCAGTTGAAGCTGCTGTTGTCCTGCTTGACGTGATCAAACTGGTAGTCGTTCAGGTTGAAAGAACCATATCGAGCTGCTTGGTTGCGGTTCTCTTCCCATGAGACCTCGGGTTGGCTCTTGGCATCCATGTTGACCCAAACAAAGCCCTTGTCGTCGACGTGAACATGAAGAGGGAATAAGCCATTCTTGGATCGGTCAAAGCCAGGAAGATCCTGGTAGAGAGGTGCCTTGGCAAGCTGGCCATTCAATCCATAAGACCACCCGTGGTACTTGCAGGACAAGACTGCGTTCTGACCATTATCTTTCACAACAACAGGGAAGGCTCGGTGCCGGCAGATGTTGTGGAAACCTCGGATAGCACCCTCAGCATTCTTGATGAGAAAGAAATCGAAACCAGCTTCAGCGTAGCGAATCCAAGAGCCAGCCTGCTCAAATCGCATCTTGTGGGTGAGCAAGATCCATTTCTTGGAGAAGATGGCCCGTCGCTCAAGTTCATAGATATCGTCGGACTTGTACCATGTTGAAGGCAGAGGTTGTGTGAGAGGTGCAGCAGCGGGGATAGCTCTTGAGATAAGGCTTTCCTTTTGTGGCTTAGATAGTGTCTTCTTTGCGATCAAAGCGATAGCTGCAGCTATGGCGAAGAAGATGAGTGCTCCAAGAGGCAGCATATTGTCAGCGACGTGTGTTTCTGATGGCGGGGAGGAGCGTCTTGGGGTTTACAGACAAGGTTGTCTGGTTGATTCCAACGGGCACACCAATCTATATATTTTACTCGGATTGTTTATCTAGTCCAGGTGACTTTATCCTATGGCCAGCGCCACTCAGACCCAAATCGTGATAGAACAATGCAGGATAGGCGGGCATCCGCTAGTCAACCGGTCATGTGATCGGTGATAAGGAAGTGAAGTCTGCTTCTGGCCTTAAAATGACACTACCAAGATTGGGCGCACGTCAAGTGGATCGTGGAGTTTCTCCCGCGCACAGTCGGATAGTCGGTTCCATGCCGTCAAACCCCGGGTTACATCCCCCTCACCAGATAGAAGACGTGCATATCTTGCAGGCCCCGTCTTGACTCAAGGTGGTAACGACGCATCAGCTGGTTGAAGCCATCCGCGGTACTTGTATTACAATTTCCTATCATGTTCTAGGCTATCTACCCCGCATTACCTACGTCCGCATTTTGTTACTCAACTTTATCGTTTAGAGCCGGACTTTTGTGTCCGTGCCCGTTCTTTTTTGCCCGTATCGTGACGCAACCTCGATCGGCATCGGTAAATTGAAGCCGTTTGCGGGGTTCTGCTATCTGTCACCAACCATGTAATGCATGATCTTCGCCAACGAAGCTGATCTATGTCTTGGCATTCTAATGACTTCTAGATAACAACTTGAGTTCTAGATCTTGGTATTTCTTTCTTCTAGAAGTGTGCTCTTGCCTGCATTAACCCATCAGAAGCAACGTGTTCCTTCACTATTGCGTACTGTGTCAACAAGCGGCACACCATCCAAGGCGCAAATCTTTATAAAGGTTTAGACTAGCAGTGGGTTGTTGTTTTACTAGCTTACGAATTCTCTGTCGTTGACACCCTTCATCTGCGAAAACTATTACTCTATTAATAGACCTTTTCGGGTTGCTGACATTGTGCTTCAAAACTACGGCAGGCATCATGGTGTGTTAGAGAACACTGATTATATGAATTGCCTTATCCAATCTATGTATGGTAGTTGTATATTTTAATAGCAAGCCTCAGCGAATATATATTGTTCATGTACCAGGTTTTGCCTATTGAATGTCTTGCTATATCTACGGTTGAATGTTAAACTCAAGCATATACTTGTAGGAGCAGGAGCTGGCAGGTACATAGGTCAGAAGAAAGAGTAATCAAGCGGGTTAATATAATTGAGAAATACTATGTACAAGCCTTGACTATTAATAAATATCTGAATCCAGTATGTTGCGGGAACGGAGAAGTGTACGATTGGATGAATAACTAGACTTTGACATATAGGGAAGGCTTGGACACCAGTTTAGCATTTATCCACTTCATACCTCTCTCTATCTTGCTGAAGAACCAGGTAAGTGCTGCGGGCGGCAATACCGGAATGTGGAGGGTGGAAACGATGTCGATCTGGATAAGACTAACTGCACCCTTGTTACTAATAAGTCCACGTTTACCTTTCACCTATTTTATAAATTCTAATGTTCTAAATTCTTCTAGATCGTTGTGTCTTAAACGTACTATTATTTTTGTTCTTTTTGCACGTAAGAAGGTTACAGTACTCAAACTCAAGCAATGTCTTCGGCTACACATCTTCTCCTGAGGGGAAGGATGCCTGCTCTGGAATGTACATAACCAGAATAGCAGCTAAATATGTGTATGCATGCATTGGGATATTTACAGTCACATATCGCAAGAGACGAAATTACAATTCAAGCAGTCTTTGCTATCCGGGGTACCACAAGCGGCTGTCAATTGCTGACCTAAGCCTTGTCACCTGTCACGTCACCAAACTTTCCCATAGGGCTGACTGGCAGCCTCAATGCCACAGTAGGATGTCTGCCTAAAACAGGGCGAAGGACAGGCAGCACTGTTTTTAAATCCATCATTATCCACCAAGAGTATTGCAATTATCATCTTGCAAACCCTTCAGAATGGCAGAACAACGCAGAGACTCTATCGCCGACGACTGGCTCGAGGTTGAAAGCGCTACGTCTGTCATATCCTTTGACAGCATTTCGCGCCCGACGACTCCATCACCACCATCGCCACCATCGACCCCACAAGACGCCCCTGTACTTGCGACTCAACCCATCGAGTCCCACCACGACCTCCCTCCAACAACGACTTCCCAACTTCCAGTGCGTCTGAAGAAGGAAGAACCCGAATTACCCACGGCGTCTAAAGAAGCCCAGCCTGATTCAAGCCCATCACAAGAGGGCCCCGACGCTCAGCATGACGTCGATCTTGCTGACCCCACACCCGGCGATTACCACAAAGCATGCCAAAATGCCACAGAGGCTCTCGCTACGGTCGCCAAGCTGGCTCACGACTTGGGAGGACACCGCATTTCTACCATGAGCCTCCTCCGCTCAACATGCGAGCAGCTCTCTACACAGACAGAAGACCTGGGCAAGATGCTCGAGGTGTATGCCGCGCACTGGGTTTCCAAGGGCTCTAATATGTCCTTTGTGGACATTCCACTCAATCCTGAAATATGGGATCTGATGTCAGAACTCAATGCCCAGCTCTTGCGCGGTCAGGGTGATTTATGTAGCCTTGTTCCCTCAGATGAGGACACTCCTCCGTTGATGGCTAAGAATATTCCTTTGCATGTCAACTTAGCACTCGCCCGTTGTCTGGAGTCATTGGAAGATACCCAAGAGCTGTTAACTGAGTTTTTACCAATCCTTAGAGCGTAAGTTATACCAACGCCGTTAAGTAGCATCGCTAACAGACAGTAGAGATTTTGACGAGTTCAAGACCCGACAAATGGGGTTTTCACCTACGCGAGACGTCCAATCCCCAAATAACTCTCGCCGTCAACCGCCGCAACCCTCAGTCAGCAGCATCCGTCGAGAACTATACGACATGAAAGATCGGTTCGTTTTGATAAACGTCTTCCTGTCGAGACTAAAGAACGCCGACCCATTACCGATGTCCATCGACCCTCTGCTATTCAAATCACTCAAATGCATTGTGGAGTCCATTTCCACACTGCTTACCAACAACCCATCGGAGTGGATTGACTCCGACATGGCGCCTTCGTCTCCGGGCATTATCTCATATCCTCAGTATCTCACATTAGATCCTGATGTTCTCCATGACATCACGTCTCATCTCCAGGAATTTCAGGAAGAGCTTGACATTGAACCTGGCCAAGTGGGCAGTGGTTATTCGCCACTGATGATACGGAATCACCAGGAATATCTACTCTGTGAAGGTGGAAAGATGGAGGAGCTCTGCTCTGTCATTGAGTTCACGGAGTCATTGTTGGTGATGAGCGACCAAGTCCGACATTGCACGTTGAGTTCAGGAAAAGCACCGGTGGGACAGTTGTAATAAACACGAAAATTGAGATATACCAATTGATGGCGGGAAACCGAATACATGGGGAGGAGGATGCGTTAACTATTTGAATTGATATGATTCCCTAGGCTGTTGTTTGGATTGAAATTTCAATTGGACCGCTTAAGCCTAAGACGGCTGTTCGGCATAGCAGAATTGACGTGATAAGCCGATCACACTGGAACTTTTGTTATCTACCACGTCTGCCTGGTGAGGCACCCGTATTAATAGGCAGATACTTTCTTTGTATAAAGCCTGGCATCGAGGAGTGAAGCGAATTAATATTCAAGCGACTTCATGCTAAATTAAACACCTTTCTGACTTCCACTGTACCATCCTTACAGCATTGCTAGTATCCTCAATCTTGTTCAAGTTCAATTATTACGCACTCTACAGATATGACTACCCAATTGCCAGCTCGTGAGATTGCTGCCCGGGGAAGAGAGATTACCGGCCTCTCGATTTTCCAAGACACGAACGACGACATAACGACTGAAAGAGTCGAGGAGCTCATGTCGGAAATGCACACCGATGTTCCTCAAGGTGGCTTAGACTTTGTCTATGGAAAGAATGCCAACCAACGAGTACGTCTTTGGAAGCCCGATGGACCAAATTCAGCAAAACCCCCTGTCATTGTTTTCGTTCATGGCGGCAGTTGGACAGTTGGCACTTACCTCGACTCGGTTGGGTCAGCAAAAGTCAGCCACCTTACCAACCGTGGTTATGCGTTTGCTTCAGTTGACTACACGCTTATTCCAACGATTACTGTTAAGGAGCAAGTACAGGAGGTGGCTGACTGTGTGGCATATCTGATCAAGAATGCTACCAGTCATGGTATTGACCCCGAGAGAATTGTCTTAATGGGGCACAGCTCTGGTGCTCATGTCGTTACACTGATAGGCACTGACCCGAGCTATATGGAAAAGGCTGGTTCCAGTATCGACGTCTTGAGAGGCGTTATTGCGCTCGACGGCTCAAACTATAACGCTTTGGCTGAGTTCGCAGATAACTCCGGACCCATAGTCACAAACATGGTTTACGGGCTGAGCGACGATCCAGAACGACTCTGCGCAATGTCGCCGACACATCACGCTTGTGCACCCAATGCCCATGCCTTTTTGCTCCTCCACGCCCAGAGAAAAGGTGACATTCGCCAGGCGGTTGAGCTATCTGTCGCATTGAAAGCCGCTAGAACCACGGTTGACTTGCATGTTTTTGAAGGAGAAGGATTTGAAGGTCATGTCGCGATACTGTTGCGGCTGGGTCACAGTTCTTATCCAGCAACTTTGGTGATGGACCGTTGGTTAGAAAAGCACGTCCCGATCACTCAGCCGGAATAAGAGGTAAGAAGCCGGTGTAGGTTCTACGACGTCATTCTAAAAGACGAGGTACGAAGTAGGGTGGAAATGAATTACGCATTCTCATAAACCCGAATTTTTAAACGATTAAATAATTGAGATATGTAAAGTGAAATGTTTATGTCCTGCTTTCGTGCTCAACTCTGTGCTGAATGTTATGTGTGGCGCATGCTGTGGCTGGGGCTTGACGATCAAGCCTCAACTCAAACGCGTCGCGTCGCAAGTATCTCGGTGTGGCATACTTTCACAACCACAACCACAACCAACTCACAACACAAAATGCCTCCCCGCAAGCGAAGTGCGCCTAGCGCGGAAGCTTCTGAAGACTCTGCACCCAAGCGCCGCTCTCTACGACAAGCTTCTTCCAGAAATCAACAAGAGCCCGAACCACTACCTAAAACAAAAACAAACCCACCAAAGAAGCCAGTCAAGGCAGCCGTTGAAAAGGAACAAGATAACAAGGTGAACTCATCTCCAAAACAGCCCAAATCGCATACATCAGCCACGGCAAAGTCGAAACAAGTGTCTAAAAAACAGGGCACTAATGCTCAATCCAACACTCGCGCCACTTCCGAGGATCCTGCTATAGACTCGATCCCTACAACGAACCCTGATGCCCCAAAGCATGATGGGCAATGGTTCTGGCTTATGAAAGCTGAGCCGGAAACTCGTATCGAGAACGGCGTTGATGTCAAGTTTTCCATTGATGACTTGAAGAACAAGACAGAGCCAGAAGGCTGGGATGGTATGTTGTCCCGTTGTCCTCGCGATGTTGCAGCTCATTGACTTTTGACTTAGGTATCCGGGCGTACGCAGGTGAACAAACGTGACTGTTCAATGTCATGAAACGAGACTGACATGCCTAGCACGAAACAATATGAGAAATATGAACGCTGGTGATTTGGCCTTCTTCTACGCAAGCAACTGCAAAGAGCCCGGCATCGTGGGTGTGATGGAAATTGTAAAAGAGTTCTCCGAGGACAGTAAGTGATGACACACCTTGGATGTTGCAACTGCTCTTCTAACTTCCGCAACAGGATCTGCGCGCCGCCCAGGTGCTCCATACTACGACCCCAAATCAACCAAGGAGAAGCCCATCTGGGACCTTGTTCATGTAGAGTTCAGAAAGAAGTTCGCTGTGCCTATTGGTCTGAAAGAGCTTCGGGAGCTTGGGAAGGCAGGAGGTCCTCTTGAAATGATGCAACTCCTCAAGCAATCCAGACTCAGTGTCAGCAAGGTCAGCAGCGACGAGTGGGAATTTCTCTGCAAGCTTGCAGATGAGAAAGCTTCAGATGCGGGCTTGGAACACGAAGAATATAAGAAGTGATGGTGTTTCGGCATAGAAACCAAATAGAAAGTCTTTAGAGTAAATTCAATATCATTTGCTTTAGTCACAGCGGACATTTTGTATTGTTAACAAAGCGAATGATGACACCGCGTATCCTCTAGCTAGCGCAAGCAAATGTGGAAAAAGTGTGTCAACCATGCAGAATAGTCGAGTCTGCATCAATTAAACTCAGCCTCAATGCTCCCACAGCACCGAGACACCGTTTCCAGAAATATACATGGCTAGCGCAAGGTGGTAAGAAATTAGCAGGCTAGAGCAGCAGGCTGTAAGGTAAAAGTGGTGCTGTGTGCACCTGGGCTGGTAACTAATTTTCAGCTGAGCGCCACCTTTTGGCACATTGTGTAGCCCTCTATTACTGTGCCACAGCTTTTAGGTCGATATGCCACGTCTGAGTACCTCGCTTTTTTCTCTGTGGCTTGATTATTCCCCGCCCTATTTGTTAATGGAGAAGTAGACTCTGGTCTGGCCGAGTCTGGGCTACGCCATTATCGATAGGCTAAGTTCAGTCTCGAGATGGTGTCTCTATAATAAGTCGCCTGCTCCCGCCCAGAGGAATGAGGCTCTACACTTTTACTTTCCATCTTTCTCATCTTACCCCTCATTTCCAACAAACAATGCGAGGCTTCTCTCTGTACATCAAGGCCTTGAGCCTGGTCTTTCTGTCATTTACTAATGCCCAAACCCTCCCTGAAGACTTGGCTAATGCAATCGCAAACTACTCCTCCCTCTCTCTTTTCCGGTCCCTCATCATTACTGCTCCTCAAGCGCTAAGTCAATCTCTGTCTAATAAAAGTAGTAACATCACCGTCTTGATTCCCACAAACGATGCAATTAAGAGCTATCTGCATGATTCTGGTGTATCGGACGTGACTGAACTCAACCAGACAGACCTCCAAATCTTCTTTTCGTACCACACCCTCTCTGCTTCGCTTGTCTCCTCTGATTTCGATAACCCTCGAGGCCTGTCGGTACCCACAATGCTCGATGATTCCCAGTTCAACAACAGAAGTGCAGGTCCCCAGATTCAGAGCCAGTTTGGGAAGGATGCTGGTGGCCAGGTGGTGTTTGCTTCAAAGGAAAAGAATATTGGTAAAAGAGCAAATAAAGATCTCACTGGTCCGACGGTCACCCTGCGGGCTGGCTTGGCTCAAAATGTCAGAATGACGGCTGTGGACGGATCCTGGGGAGCCAAGAATGTCAATTCATTTCAAGTTATTCATAAGTAAGTACGGGACCAATCCAGACCCAAGAGGTGAATCTGACTATCAATCTCTCCTTTCTTAGGGTCCTGCAGCCACCCCGATCTTGCTCCGTCACTGTTCACACCGTCAAAGACAGCAGACTTGACGCTTTGAACGTTGCCTTGATCAAAGCGCAATTATGGCCTGCTCTGGACGCCTCACGAAACGTCACTTGCTTGGCGCCCTCAACACAAGCGTTTAAGGATGCAGGAAACCCCAACATTGCGTTATCCAAACAGGATTTGACTGGGGCGTTACTGTAAGTTTCTTGCTTTGTCCGTGCTCTGTATACTAACCTCCGCACAGCGCTCATACCCTGGACGAAGTTACATACTCTAACTACCTGCGCGATGGTCAAGTCATTGGTACCTTGAACAACACCGAAGTCCGTGTTTCGATCAGAGGCAACGATATTTTCTTCAACAACGCAAAAGTGATCGAAGCCAATGTCCTTACCAACAACGGCCTTATACACATGTAAGTCATAACTACATCCCTCATTTGGTGTCCCTTTACAAAATAATAACGAAATGCAGTCTCGACTCAGTAATCCAGGATGGAGGCAAGCCTAGCAGCACCAGCACCGGAACAGCCACAACAGGAACTGCAAGTGCCACCGCGAGCGGCGTAGAGACAAGCCCAACATCCGGTACTGTTTCACCAGATAAAGGCAATTCTGGCAGTAGAGTGGATGGTGGTATTTGGGCTCTGGGTGCATTGGCAGCCGGATTCATAATGCTGTGAACAGTCCCTAAGTAATTATGTAGTTGTCAGCATTGGAGACAGCTGGAGGTCTCTGTTCTAAGTGAAATAGGGAGATTGCTACCATAGCTCAATCGTTACCCGTATGAAAAGGTTTCTATTTCACTGCATCAGTGATCTAATATAGGTTAGAGGGGTTGACAACCACAATTTACACCATTAACCGTGGATAACCCCAGACAAATTCTGATAAAAGATCGAGCACTGGTCCCCTGTGACTTATGGCATTGAATGTGTTCGAGGTAGAGGACTTGCCTGTGATAAAGAGTAGCCGACCATTTAGTCGCCCCGCCATATAATTTGTCTCACATGGCGCGATGAGTGGCAATAAACTCTCCCAACTGGGCCATTACGCAAGCGCATGTTAACAGTTCTAGCTCATTGCCTTCCGTCCAATACCATTGTGCACGTCCGCGTCGCCCTCATAACATCCGATCTACATCTTGGAGGTGGTCCTGAGGGTGAATTGTCAGTGCACGTGCGTAGAGG